>CAJHQP010000608.1:0-147500 GCA_905132765.1 Moricandia arvensis | reverse complement strand
TTTCGTCATTTATCTCTAACTTGGGCTTTGAATCGGTTGTCTGCAATTTGGACATCGATCGATGGTAAGTGTGCAGCATCAATCGACCTTGGTCTTTTAACATCGGTCGACGCCAAGGTTGTTTCGTCGATCGACGGCTGTCTTGTACTTTGACTCCTTAAATGATCAGCTACGGATTCTTCTCCTCCAAATGTTCTAAAAGCTCTAAGTATCTCCATATATCTCCAAAACGTTCTTAGATATGTAAATACTCCAAAACATAGCCTAGACACACATAATAGACCTTAAATAGAGCCTATAACATTGCCTAAAACTGGTAATAAATAGGCTTTATCAACTCCTCCAGATTTAATTTTGTGCTTGTCCTCAAGCAAACCAAGCCTGTGAAAGATGTTTTGAAAAGCTGAGACTCACATAATGTCTAAGTTTAACTGTCACCCTACATTTTTGCAACCACATCATATCAAGTCAATCACGGAGAAACCTTATATACCCTATCCTAGTATAGCAACCAGATCCATTCTACCAATAACTTAACAAATACGGGTGTGACTCACCCCTTTATTGATTTCATTTCTTTGCATAAAATAAAAGTGTAGGCTTTACCTTAGGAGTATCGATCAAAGGACACATGGACTCTTACCTCTACAAGTATTTGAACAACCAGACACAAAGTCTTCTCTGATTCTTTTCTTCCCCATTTTCTCTCTAAATCTTTTGAGATCTCAAACTTAATGGACAATGATGCTGATATAGTCCATCTTGCCATCTTATTTTCGGTTTTCTTCTTCTTCTTTTTTGCTTTTTGGGCAAGTTGTAGACGAATAGTGGGTTCATCGGTAATGTACCTACCCCTTTTCATCTGGGAAGTCATCTCAATCTTTTAAGCTTTTAGGTTGATGCTAAAGAGAGAGAGAAGGGAACCAAAGGTGCAATGACTTGTACCTACAGACTAGCAGAAGGAATCCGATCCAGTGTATACCAAGCCCCAAAACAAGCAAATAATGTCAGGATTAGTGTTGGAAATCAGCTTTGGTTCCTTCAAACTTTCTAAGCAAGTGTGATATAGTGGCATGATGATCCACTTTGGTATCTCTAGTAATCTCTGCAAACAACCTTCTAAGAATGGTGCTAAAGTGTGGTTAGTCAATATAAATCTTGATCATAGTCCCCTTCTTGACTCAATAAAACTTCTTGAAAAACTTATGTATATATATATAGTAAATAAGGCTCAAAATAAATTAAATAGCATTAGTGAACCTCCCCCAGACTTAAATTACATTGTCCCCAGTGTATCCGTCCCGGATTGGTTAGGAAAAATTAAATCATAAGTAAATAGCTTAAGTAGAAAACTCGATACCTCTCTCTGTAAGAGAGTGTCGATCGATGGTAGGCGTGAGGGGTCGATCGGTGGTCACGATCCCTTGTCGAATGATGGTGCCTCTATGGTGTCGATAGATGGTGGACTCAAACAGTCTACAAAACAAAGTAAAATTTGAAATAAATAGTAGTATACAAAATTAATCTTACTAAACAATGGGTTGCCTCCCACTCAGCGCTTGGTTATAGTCTTAAGCTCGATGTTGTGAACTTTGTGACTAGTATGGAGGTGGAACAACACTTGGAAAACAAGTGTCTACATCTTCTTTGATCTTCTGAAACCATGTACCAATGAAGCTCCTCATTGCCTCATCTCCTTTGGTTTTCTTATTCCTTATAACCGCTCTAGCAACCTCCGTTGAATGCATTCTCCGTTGAATGAATACTCCGTTGTAGGTTCTCAATAATGCGTTGTAACATTCTAAGTCTGGCAGCTGTAGTCTCTGATATATCCTCCAATTGCTGAGAAATATCTTTTTTTTTCATCAGGCTCTCAGAAAAATCAATCTTATCGAACATATCTTCCAATTGTGTTTCTGCTGCGGTCTTCTGTCTATTGGCTTCAGTGTCGATTGATGGTCCGATGATGTCGTCGATTGATGTCAGTCCGTCTGCCCCAATTGCGTGCTGTCTCTGAACGGTATCCAAATTTTGCTTCATCTCATCCATGCGTGTAGTTAGACCGCTGAGGCAGTTGTCTATATGATAGTAGACATCATCCAGCCTCTTGTAAAAATCATCCAGTGATATATCTTGAGCTTTGTAGATCTCATGCACAATATCATCAAACTTTGCTCTGCTGTATGTCCTTTGATTTGTCATAGACATAGGCGATCTTTGCTGCATGTTCTGGTAAACATATGTAGCTTTGCGCAAGCATATTAGCTCTCTCTAGAACTGCTCTGACGTCTTCAGCTTGCACCTTCACTACTCTTCCGTCTGTAGTTCGTGCATTACCATTCTCATCTCTGTAGATGCCATACTCATATTTCTTTTCCCAATGGAAAAGTCTTTTGTCCTTAGCATCAAAAGCTCTCATACCTTGCTTAAAACGCCAGTCGATCGATGGTGGTTTGTTCCAATCGGTCGATTGTGGACTTCCTGAATTATAGGCATTGGAAGGATGAAGTTTGTGTACCTCCGGAAAGGTTCTGTCGATCGATGCTCGATGGATGCTGTCGATCGATCTAGGATGGAAAATTACGGATAGTCTCGTTCTTCTGCTCCTCAATGTCGATCGACGCTGTAAGATGCGCGTCGATCGATGGCTGTTGTTGCTGTCCAAAAGAATTACCCAATCCATTAGCCATAATAAGGGCATCTGCTACATCCTCCTTAGTTATATGTAGGATTTTCCGATAAAGAGCCCCTGCACGTCCCTCTGAGTCTCTAAAAATTCCGAACTCATCCGGTCTAAGACTACCAAAATTTCATGTTCTGGTTCGCGTCTGATGTCGTTTGATGGCCAGGAGATGCGGTCGATCAATGCTCGATTATCCACTATCGCGTTCAACACCAAGCCAACGTCTTCTGATGCTAGGCCGCAATATTCAATCAGCTCTTCCTCTCTGTAATCTTCATTGTATCCTTTGTAAGCTTCACCGTATCCTCGGCATGCTGGACGTGTGTCGATCAATGGTGTATGGTGACCGTCGATCGATGCTCAATAACGAGATTGTTGCACAAAAATGTTTCCAGCTCCATTAGCCATTGCAAGTATATCCGCTACATCTTCCCTCGTGACATTTAGTAGTCTGTCATCCATAGCTCTTGCGTGATCGTCTGGATCTCTCATGATACTGAACTCATCTGGTTGTAGATAACCATATTCCTTATCGCATTCTGCAGCTTAATCTAGTTGAGACTCTGCTTCTAGATCAGTATCGATCGATGGCGTAAGGTGACTGTCGATCAACGATTTCCCGAGTCGATGGGAAATGTGATAAACACCAGCCTCTTCCATAACAATACCATGATACTCGATTATCTCTTCTTCTCTGTAATCTTTGTCGTACTCGAGGTAGGCTGGGTTGTAACCACCATCTGCGTGGCAATTGTTGATCGGTTCTGGAGTTGGGTTGACGATCGATAACGAAGGGTGCGTGTTGACCGATTGCTGAACTGCAAACGCGTCGATCAATTGTATGGGTTCGGTATCGATCGATACTCCATCTTCCGACTCTTCGTTAAACTCATAATCGCAAGCATGTGGTCACAAGTTCTGCATCATTATACAATTCAATCAGAGTAGCCTTGTTCTTATTCTTGGTAGGTTCATAAAAAATATTTTGATCAATTAGAGATAGAACAACTTGTTTAATTTCATATCGCAAAATAGCTCCCACGGTAGCCATGAATGCTCTCCCAAGTAGTAGCGAAGAGTTCCAATCTCTCCTGATGTCCATCACATGGAAGTCTACTTGGACTAGGGTGTTGTTAATTTGTACTGGAACATCTTTTACCATCCCTCTTGTGTTCACCTTTGTGCAGTCTACAAATGTGAAAGAATCATTGGAGGGTTCCACTTTCAGGTTCAGCTCCTCTGTCATAGTTTTTGGCATAATGCTCATTGATGATCTAGTATCACAGAGGGCATTGGGGTATTTATTTCCCTTGATGAAGCATGGAACCACGAATTTCCCATGATCACTTTTCTTCTTCAGACAAATCCTCTGTTTCGTCTTTTCTCTTAGATGATTGAACATGATTTCTATATCATCGTCTGTCTCCCTTGTTTCCTTGAAAAACATCGACAACCTGTGAGTATAATAAGCTACATCAAAAGAAGTATCTAAAGGAATTTTGAAAACTCTTTTGGCAAAGTTATCCATATCTTTTTCATTGGCTTCTCTACGTTGATGTTTTGGGATCTTTTGCTTCCTCGTGGATTGTCCCTCATCTTTTCTATCAAGATCCATAACTTCAGACGTGTCATTATTCTGTTCTGAAACCGTCATGGTTGGACGCACAATCAAATTCGCAGTGATGCTTGGCAGTCGAACCGGCTTTCTCATCTGTCGATCGATGCTCAGGTCGCATTGTCGACCAATACCTCTATCTCTCTGTCAGTTGATTCTCTCGTGTCATGTTGATCGATTTTAGTAGATTCACATGAAGCTACTGATACTGCAGAAATAGTTGTCGATCAATGCTCATTCCTTGGTGTCAATCGACACATATGCGAACAGCCGAATCACATGAAATTTTCCACATGAAAATCTCCTTCTTGGAAATTTTCCCTCTTAAATTCCTTCAAAAAATCATCATCAATCAATGCATTGATGTGGTGCTTCTGTCCAGCACTTGATTCTCCAGCTTCTTCACATGGATGTTGAGATTTTCGAACTTGATGTTGAGGTTAAGGTACATCCCATCTATCTTTCCATTGAAATCCACAATTATATTCTGATGTCCCTCTAAAACTCTGTCAACCATTGTTTCGATCTTGCTTTCTTGAGCTATGGAAGAGGATTCTGGTAGTAAGAAGTTCCACATGTTCTGTATTGAAGGGTTTTCGTTGTGAACCCAGATTAAAGTTACTCAATTGACCATTCCCATAGGAATTTCTGTTGAAACCTGGATTCCCTTGTCTCTAGAAACCATTCCCATCAATGTAGTTCACATCGTCTTCTTCAATCTCATCATCTCTGGTAACTGCTTAAGCCAATATGAGGCTTTTCCGGCGAGTGAGTACTGAAAAGCTTACAAAAGAAACAGTCTTCGCGGACTCCATTGACTTTGATAACAGTCACTAAATCCTCAAATCACTCCAGATGATCCATAGGGTGCTCATGTCGCAACCCATAGTAAGGTGTTTGTGCTACAGGTCCGAAGAAAGCGGGCTTGATTTCAAAATCATTTCTCTGAAAAGCTAGATGACGAATGGAAGATCTGTTGGCGTAGAACTGGTCTGGACTATTGTAGTCAGTCAGTGTTCTATGAGCAGCTTAGGCATTAGCATCAGGTTAAGCTGCTGCAGCGTCTGCTTCTGCTTATGTATCATGGATTTTGGTCCCGTGATCATCTATCTTTTGACTTGTTGCATTACGCAGATGACCGTCGAGGTCATGCAGGTTTCCATTCTCATCCCGAGTCAATATTAAAGTCGCAACCATCTAAACTCGTCTGCTTATGTCGATCGATACATGTAAGTTGCTGTCGAACGTTGCTATGTGGTCATTGTCGGTCGATGCTCGAGTTTTGATGTCGGTCAATGCTGTCCATAAAAAAGTGTCAGTCGACGCGGTATAGGTGCTATCGATCGATGCTTGTTGTCTTTCTTTGTGGATCATACGTTCGAGTATGTCGAGGACAGAGAATAGTAGTTTTTGTCCTTTATAACTTCTGGTGTGTCTTCGCATGCACTTGAAAAACAAAGTAAAAGAAAAAATAGTAACTTGAAAAGTAGATAGAAACCTAGACTAAATCCTAGAAATTAAATCTAATGGCGATCAATGCTCCCCGGCAACGACGCCAAATTTGATATAGTGTATTTTATTGTTCTAGCAAGGTGTAAACATCCTAAACAATTAACTATGAAATGAACCATAATCTTAAAACACAAATAATACTCTTGCTAAGAGAGATCAAGTGTAGTACTTAGGGATCGAATCCACAGTGAGCAATGACAAACAATAGATTTCTTATTTTTAAAGACTAAGCTAGGTGAATATATATATATATATATATATATCATTGGTGAACGATTAGTTAAGGAAATATTCCTTATCAAGAAGTAGGGATGCAATATGGAAATATTGTAATAATGCAAATATGGAAATAAGCTAATAATGCAAATATGGAAATATGCTAATAATGCAATATGAAAATATTCAATTATGAAAATATAGAGATATGCTAATAATGAAAATACAGAAATATGCAAATAAACTAACTAGATGTAAATGTAAATATGCTAGATCTAGGATTTCAAGCCTAATGGATTAAAGAGAATAGGAAGCACGGAAGTGTAAATATTCTAAAACTCAAATATTAACTATTTTGACCCTTTAAACTCCAACTCTCCTATGCAAGCAAAAGGAAAGACCATCCACTACACAGCGATATTCTGACGAAAAATATCGTCAGAGTTTTGTTAGACTATGCATATTCCGACGTTATTCCAACGAAAGTGGTCGTCGGAAATATAATGTCGGAAAAACATATTTCGTCGAAATTTCGTCAGACAGTCCGAGGAAATACCAAATAACGAAATATTCCGAGGAAATTCCGAAGAAAACTTTCGTAGGTGTATTTCCTCGGAGTTTCCTCGGAATATTCCGAGGAACTCTGTCCCTCAGAATATTCCGAGGAAATGTGCCCCTCGGAAATTTACGAGGGATTCCAAGGAAAAGTGTCCCTCGGAATATTCCAAGAAAACGGGTCCCTCAGAAATTTTCGAGGAATACAGTTCCTCGGAATATTCTGAGGAAACCATCCCTCGGAAATTTCCGAGGCATGCTTCCTCGAAAATTTCCGAGGGACCCTTTTCCTCGGAATATTCTGAATAATAGTTTTTGAAAAAATAATTAATTTTTAATATATTTTGAATTTAATTTTAAAAAATAAAATTAAATCTGAAATAGAAAACATATTATAATATTAAATTTTGTACAAATTAAAAGAAAACATTTAAAGTTTTATTAAAAAAACACAAACTAAAACTCGGTCGGGAACATCCGTTTCATCATATCTATCATTTGTGCATTCATCCTCTTTGTTGCTTCCACTTCAGCTTGTTGCGCGGCCATCTGAGCAAGAATGGTGTTGTTCTGGGTCTCCAATGCTGATATGCGGTCATCCTTGTTCTGTAGCTGCGTCATAAGTGCTGGATAACCAAAAGGCGCTGATGAAGAAGAAGTAACTGAATGGGATCGACGACCCAAACCGACCAAACGCCATTTTCTCTTTGGAACAGTCTGAAAGAGAAAACATAAAAAAATTAGTAGTAATAAAGATAAAGAAATGAAAATATAGTAAAAATTAAAATGAAGATCTTACCGATTCAACGAGTTCGTTGATTTGAACTCGAGACAGGTTGGTGGAAACAGCAGTTGTGGCGTCCTAATCAGAGAGAAGCTGAGATAGGCGGAACTCTTCTTCTTCCTTCTGGCTTTGGACCAGGTCGACCACTTCCTTCACAAGACCATCAAAAATCTCGCCGGTCTTTTTGTTGGTATACGCCATCCTCATTAGGGTGAGATCATCAACCGGCTCACCATCATTTTCTTCCGCCTAAAAAAACATTTGTTGAAAATAAACATTAGAAATTGTAAGAAATGCATTAAAAGTTGAAATAAAAATGTATAAAGAATTGAAATAAAAAATAGATTTAACTTACCATTCCATCTCCGAGAGTGTAAATACTTTGGGCACCCAAGTTGTGCTTGTACATGCCCTTCCTGCGACACTCGCTCTTGCGGTTGCCGGAGTTGGTCACCGAGAGGTCTTGTGTCTCGGTCTTCTCCCAATGTTGTATCAACTCGACCCACACCATCAGTTAATCGATTTCGGTATCTTTCTTATGATCCACTTATGCTTCTCCTCACAGATCTGCTTCCCATAATTTTCAATGACTTTATAGTAGAAGAAATTACAGATGAAGTTTGTCTGATCAAGATTCCAGTTGAATTTTGGCTGAAAAATACACAATTAGTAGAAATTTTATGTTAAAGATTAATAATATAATTTTTTTAAAAAAATTTACCGCAAACTAACGGAACCACATCTTCTGCTCCTCAGGAGGGAAGCTGGTGAAGGTAGAATATCCCTTTTTGAGGGTCGAGTACATCATCCGGTTGATGAAGCTGCTGATCTCGTTTCTCGACCGGTCGAACCTAAGATAAGAAAAAAAGTAAGAATGAGGACAAAAATATAATGAAATAAAATGATAAAAAAAACAAAAAAAAGATTTTTACAATTTTTGATGTCGTCCATGTGGATACGGAGTGAGAACGAAAAGATGCTCTCGACCCGGCTTTTGAACCAACTGTTCAACATACATGGTTCCCGGAACAACCGGAGGAGCGAAAGGGTGAACAAAATCGTCCGCAGCTTGGTATTAGGACGATGAAGAAGCCCGAGAGCGAGGGGTTGTACCACTACGACCTCGTGCTACGGAACAACGACGCCTAACCTAGTTCTCGTCACTAGACCTTTTTGTAAAACAAGGTTTTATAAATAGTTTTAAAATATGGCAAATCCAATTAAACTCTTTTTAAATGAAATAAACAAAAAAATCATTTTAATAAATATAAAAATCACTTTATACATATAAAAATCTAAAAATAGATTTTATATTCAAATAACGTTTTAAAAATATAAAAAATTATAAATATAAAAATAGTTTTATAAATATAAAATTAGTTTTATAAATATAAAAACGGACTTAATAAATCCAAAAAAAGATTTTATATACAAAAACGTTTTATAAAGATGAAAAACGTTTTTATAAATACAAAAAACGTTTATAAATATGAAAAATGTTTTCATAAATATAAAAATAGTTTTGTAAATATAAAAATGGATTTAATAAATCCAAAATAGATTTTATATACAACACAAATTTTATAATTATAAAAAACACTTTTACATATACAAAAAAACGTTTTATAAATATAATAAACGTTTTTATAAATCTAAAAATAGTTTTATAAATATAAAAACGTTTTGTTACACAATCCTAACCAAAAAACATCAATCTACCAATCCTAAATCATCAAATTCATTCCAAAACCTAACAAAGAGAACCAAAGAGAGTGGGATAGGGTTTTTACATGTTTAGTGATAGATTTTGGGGAGAAATAGATAAGATTGACCGGAATTAACAGAGGGAGAAGAGAGAGCTTGCCGGAAATTTGAGAGAGAGATAGGAAAAATGGGGAAGAAGAAAGGTTTCTGGATAATAACCCTTAGATTGATTTTCACGAAAATTTTGGCGGTTCCTTTTCTCGGTCAATCAAACATTTCCGAGGAAATTCCGAGAAACACTAAATAATCCGTCAGAATTTCCTCGGAAAACTCATTAATCGGACAACACATCATATTTGATGCAAGCATATTCTCTATTCGTCGGAATTTCATCGGAATATATCAAGGAAATTCCAACGAATGCAGAATATGCTATGCATGTTCCCTTATTGGATACACAGTTCCTCAGAATTTCATCGGTATATTCCAAGGAAATTCTGAGGAAACCTTGTTTGGGGTTTCGAAACCTCAAATTTGTGGACCCTAGATCATTTCTTACACAATTTCAAAGTTGTCTAATGCATAACATTGAAGATTCTATATATAGTTGTGCATAAACCATTAAATTACAAAAATTCAAAATCGATTAGAAGTATTGTCTTCCCGTTTATTAAAGTGTATAAGTGTTTCTCTTGAGGTGTATGAATTTCGTTCATACAATGAGAAGAGTGTTTATTATTTGAAGATAAACTAACATTTGGACTAAAATCAATTTAAGACACTTAGTAAGTTTTTTTATTCGTATTGTTTCAATTCTTACCGTAAAATGATGTTTTCGGTTCAGAAAATCAGGTTTCCTCGGAAATTCCTCGGTATTTTCCGAGGGAATTCCGAGGAAAACAACCATTTCCTCGGAATTTCTTCGGAATATACCGAGGAATTTCCGAGGAAGGTAACCCCTAAACTCAAATTCCCAAATCCGAAATGTACAAAAGGAATTCCAAGGAAATTCTAAGGAATAACCCCTAATTCCTCGGAATTTCCTAGGTTTTCTTAAAAAAAAAACCCAAGTGTGGGTTTTACTATGATTCTGAGTCATCACCAGATGAATCTGAATCTGAATCTTGGTGAAACTCTCCAATCACAGGTTCATCCTCTTCGTGAACAACAGCTTCCTCTCCAAAGTCGGTTAAATCGACTACAAACTCTGCATTTGCTAAATCTTCAGCTGCACTTAAGTTTCCGGATGTGTTTGGTTATAGTGGGTCTTGATCAGAACTTCCGTGAAATCGCCCTCTCGGGTTGAGTGATGTAACAGTGACCCATGGATCATCTCTGTTCCTAACCCGAGGATACTTGATATAGCAAACTTGTAAGATATAAAAAATTTACATGTAAATTAATAATAGTAATATACAGAAAAATGAATCATTATGAATAAATTGACATATATATATATATATTTACCTGATCGGCTTGCGAAGCAAGAATGAAAGGATCATAATATTGCATCTTTCGTCGCGAATGTACTGATGTAACACCAAATGCATATGTTCTCACACCTCGATCTGCAGTGTTGTCGTACCAATCACAATAGAAAACAGTACACCGCAATCCAACCATGCACGGATACTTGATTTCCAAAATTTCGTGTATATTTCCATAGTACACATCATCTCCAGATGCAGACGAGACACCAGCATCATAAGTTGTACTTGAATGTCTCCTCTTTTGAGTTGTGAATGCATATCCTCGAGTACAAAATCTCGGATATGACTTCACAATATGTTGTGGTCCACACCATCTCGCATATCCAATCGTCAAATGTTTTACCTCTGGTAATTCCAGTATACACCTATTAATTAATAGAAAATATGTTATAGCAATATCTGTGAATTGGTATAATTATGTGATTAATTGTAATTTGTTTAAAGCATTCACATAACCAAGCATCCAAGCAGCAAATTCTCTCTGCTTCAGTTCTTCAAGTTCCTCTTCTGTGGTGTGTCTATGAGTAAACCGCTTTTCAGTCATGAAAATCCTGTACACATAAATGAAATTAATTAAGATTTAAATTACAACTTGTTAAAATAATAATTTTTAAACGAAATTATATATGTACCTCTTATATTGAAGAATATCTTCATAGTTGGTGAGCAAATATGTTTGCAAATGAATGTGCTCCTGCTTAGTAAGTCGACGATCCTTTGATTTTCCGCTAAGTCGTCTAACATCTATGAAGATGTTTGGAACCGTAACATAATATGTTGCCCTTTCGCCTCTATCATCATGCCGAGCAGGTCTTCTGTTTTTTGTCTGCACTTCTGCTAGAAAGTAGTACTCAGCAAAGTTTGAAGTTTCTTCATTAATCATCTGTGCGACTATAGAACCTTCCACCTTACTTAAATTCTTGACTTTCTTCTTCAGATGAAACATATACCGCTCGTAAAAATACATCAATCTATACTGCACAGGACCACCAAGTTCCAATTCTCTTGCCAAGTGAATAACAGGATGCTCCATAACATCAAAAATGATGGAGAAAATATCTTCTCTAGGTTGCACTGGATCACATGTATGTTAGACTTCAAATTTTGGATACCTTCTGAAGTCACTGATCTCGTGCATAAATCACAGAAGAAAACACTTATCCCTGCAATTACTTCATGAACATTTTGTGGTAATAGTCCCAAGAAGGCAAACGGAAGGAGGTGCTGCATCATTACATGGTAATCGTGACTCTTCAAGCCGATAAACTTTCTTTCGTTTCTGTCTACACAATTTTGCAAATTAGATGCGTAACCGTCTGGAAATTTCAGAAGCCCTACAATTCTCATCAACATGAAGTTCGGAACGAGCACATATATCGACTAAATCCAGTCTTGACTTCAAATTATTTTTTGTTTTACCTTGGATGTTAAGGATCGTGTTCATGATATTGTCAAAAAAGTTCTTCTCAATATGCATGGCATCTAAATTATGCCGCAGCAGATGATCCTTCCAGAATGGCAGATCCCAGAAAATATTCTTTTTGTGCCAATTATGTAGTTCTCCAACAACATCTACTGGATAATGCACATATCCACCAACGTCCGGCGTCCTTTCTGCACCAAAATCTCTTAGATGTGTCAACAAATCTGCCCCACAAATTTCCAGAGGTGGACTATCAAACACCTTCTTGTTTTTCGTAAAAAAAGTCCTACTCCTACGATATGGATGATCAGGTGGTAGGAATCTCTTGTGACAGTCAAACCAACACGTTTTCCTTCCGTGTTTTAGTTGGAAAGCATCTGTGTTATCTTGACAATATGGACATGATAGCCTTCCATGCGTTGTCCATCCAGATAACATACCATATGCTGGAAAATCACTTATTGTCCACATAAGTACTGCCCACATTTGAAAGTTTTCTTTGCACGAAACATCGTATGTTTCAGAACCTTGACCCCATAGTTGTTGCAACTCATATATTAGTGGCTGAAGAAACACATCATGTGATCTCCTAGGATGCTCGGGCCCGGGAACGAGAATGGAGAGAAACAAAAACTCTCGGCGCAAGCACAAGTTTGGCGGTAAGCTGTATGGTGTAAGAATGACTGGCCATATAGAATATTATCTTCCATGCTTGCCAAATGGGCTGAAACCATCGGTACATAATCCAAGGTAGACATTTCTTCTCTCATACGCGAATTCTGGATATGTTGATTGGAAATGCTTCCAAGCTTTTGCATCTGAAGGATGTCTAATCTCACCCATCTGTTGAATGCTCCGCATTCCATCTCATTGATTGGGATGTGCGTTCAGACTGATACAACCTCTTCAACATTTCTATCAAAGGTAAATACCACATCCTTTTGTATGGCACTGGAACTCTTCCATTCGTATCTCTATAACAAGCCTTCCCACAAAATTTGCACTGAAGCCGGTTATCATCCGCACTCCAATATATCATGCAGTTATCCATGCATCATCTATAACCTGAAACGATAAACCAAGACCAGCTACGAGTTTCTGAACCTCGTAGTATGAATTCGGAGATAGATTATCTTCTGGTAGAACACCTTTTATAAAATCAGCAATCGCATCCACACATTCTTCAACCAAATTATAATATGTTTTAATGCCCATCAGTCTTGTTGCAGATGATAAAGGTGAATGACCATTTCTGAACCTTCGCATAAAGGTAGTTTGTCTGCATCCAACATATCAAAAAATCTCCTAGCTTCTGCATTGGCTAATTCTTCTCCTCTAAAATGATCATTTACCATATGCTCAGTACCTACACCATAATCTACATCCGTTCTAAATGGTTCTTCTAACCTATCCGCAGTCTGAGGTTCGCTAGTACTACCATATTCATAATCAGTTTTCCCATGATGATACCAAATTTTGTAACTTCGTGTAAACCCATTCAAGTATAGATGTGTCCAAACATCCCACTCTTTTATAACCTTTTTATTTTTACAAGTAGAGTAAGGACATCTTAACATACCCGTTTTAGCTTCCGGTTTTGGTTGAACTAACCCCATGAATTCGAATATACCTTCTTGATATTCATCTGTAAGCAATCTTGTGTTAGAATCCAAATGAGGTTGATCCATCCAAGAACGATAATAATTTGAAGAAGACATGGTTTTGAATATGTTTCGTGTGTAAAGTAAGTGAGAGGATGAAAATATTGAGTGAATGAACAGGGTGAGGGGTGCTTGTATTTATAGATGAAATGTTATCAACAATTCCGACGGATCCTCAGAATTCCGTCGGAATTTTTCAAATCCCACATCGGCTCTTTAACGGCTATAAATTATCGTCAGAATTTCGTCGAAAAAACCGATGAAATGATTGTCCTTAGATTTTTCTCTATTTATACTGGCGAAAAATGTATTTCTCGGAATATCGTCGGTATTTTCCGACGATATTCCGAGAAAACATAAATTTTGGGTTTTCTCGGAATATCGTCGAAATTACGTTGGTATATTCCGAGGAAGTGCGTCTCCGTCGGAATGTCCGTCGGAATATACTTTGATTTCTTGTAGTGATTGATCGATGGTTAAGGCCTGATGTCGATCGATGGTGAAATCAGAAAGAAGTGTGAACGAGATTTGATAAGTCCACCAGACTTATTAGACTAGTTCTCGCATGCGCAAAACATCTTAGTTCAATGGATTCTATTCTGGCACAGAACCTACTCATGTAGTCGTCCATGTCCTACTTTCGAGATCCTAGTTAGCTACTCTAGAATGCAAGCATGAAGCACAACTCAATTGATGGATATTAACTTAACCTAGCAATCCTACTTTTGGGCTAATCTATGATTGCTATCATTCAACCCTAAATCTAGTTGATAACTACTCATACATTATTAGAGAAAGAACAATAGTCTAAATATAATGAATAAATAGAATATGGTTTCCAATACAAATCTCCCTAAGGAGCTATGAATCTTCTTCCCTAAAAACTCTAAAACTATAATAGAAAACTAAAACTCCTTGTGCCCAAAACTTTTCACTTCATGCACACATGCAAACTCGCCCCCTGGCACAACTCTCAATACATAAGGCATAAATCAACACTCGTCCAGGGCATTTTCGTCATTTGTATCTAACTTGGGCTTTGAATCGGCTATCTGCGATTTAGTCGTCGATTGATGGCAAGTGAACATCATCGATCGACCTTGATCTTTTAACATTGGTCGACGCCAAAGTTTTGTTGTCGATCGGCGACTGTCTTGTACTTCGACTCCTTAAATGATCAGCTAGAAATTCTTCTCCTCCAAATGCTCCAAAAGCTCCAAGTATCTTCATATACCTTCAAAACGTTTCTGGACCTGTAAATACTCCAAAATATAGCCTAGACACACATAATAGATCCAAATAGAGCCTATAACATGGCCTAAAACTGATAATAAATAGGCTATATCATATGCTGAAGTTGAGGGAATCGAAAAGGTGATTTTGGATTAGACCATAAATGTTTTTGGGATGATGTATGTATTGTATGGATTCTGTTTGGTATGTTTTTAGGGAAACATGTGATGTTTTCAAGGGTTTCCCTCATAAACATGTGATGGATTACGATATTATGTTAGATAAGAACTTTGTGTGTTTCCCAATTTAAAGATATTGATACTTAGCGTAGGCTAATATAACCTCTTTTATGAAATTGTTCCATTGATTTACTGTGAAGTTCATCTACGACAAGTATATGAAGTTTATTGTTTACCATAGAAAGTTTAAAATGATCAAATAAGTTAAGAAGAAGGTTATCTACGCGGTCAAACAAACTCAAAATTTTGCTCGATCATTTAGAAAGAGAAACTATGCCCTACCATACACACAATAAGAAGCACATAATAATAATAATGACAATGTGGAAAGCTCTCACGACCATGTGGGAACAAAGTATTGTAGACGTCCAAGTTTATTTCGAACCAGAGAGATGTATTTCTCAAAAAAAGAAAAATAGAGAAAAGGTTTTTTTGTTTTTAAACCAAGAAAAAATGAATTTATTTAATATTTAATATATTAAAACCAAGATTGTAGTCATTGCTTCTATGTTGCGCGGCAGATAAGAAGAAATCATCATTGCCTATATCTCCCCTTTTTGAGCTACTATGTCAACTCATTCTTATAATAATATTCACTATCGACACTACAAGTCACCTTTCTATTAACTCTTAGTCTATAAGCTATAGTTGAATATTGCCGAACTATAACATCATAGACACTGCTCTCTATTAACTCATATTCTTTTTCTAATTTAAAATAAACTATTAATAATTAAAAATATATATTTTTAACTTTTTAAGTATATCAAGAAACAAAACTGCAATCGTAAATCTTCATCACTTAAAAGAAAATAAAGGTTAAGAACAAAGTTTAAGGATAAATTAAGTAGTCGCAAAACAATCATTAATTAACGACTGTTTTGTGACATCAACTTACCGCAAAAAATAGTCGCTAATTCAAGACTGAGAAGAAAAGTCGCAAAATGTTACAAAACTCCGACTTATTTGTGACTAATGTTTTACGACTATATATTGTTCTAAAAATAATCGCTCTTTTGCGACAATTTAGTGATTAATTTTCTCAGTTGCACATTTGCGATTTATTTGCGATTAGTATGCTTTACTCGCAAATAAGTAGCAAAACTTTCGCAATTCAGTAGCAATATTTTACGACTGCATAATCAGTCGCAACATGCAGTCGATAATTTAATGTTTTCTTTTAGTGAAGGAATAATGACATATATCTTCTTTGAACCAACTAAGTTTGTACTAAAGAATCATACCTGCTGGTTAAAATATATATATCCAAATAGGTTCGAGGAAAACTTTCGAATATAATGGCATGCAATGTTTCGCCACAAATATTTATCCCTCCCATGCGAATCTGATGGAAAAATCATTTTTGCTTAAATTATATGGAGTGTTTCCACTACATCAGAATGGGTAAAAGGCAATCTCCAGTACTAATGAAACACCACAGCATAAACAACAAAGTTCAAAGGTTAGTCTATACTTTCAAAGGTTAGTTCAAAGGTTATGCTGCCCGAAAGCAAAGACTATTCTATAAGATATAGCCGAATATAGCTGAACTATAATATCATTGAAGATACTCTATTAACTTCTATGCTTTTTTCTAATATAAAATAAACTATTAACAATTTAAAAAAATATTTTAACTTTGCAAGTATATCAAGAAAGAAATCTGTAATCGTAAATCTTCATCACTTAAAAGAAAATAAATGTAAAGAACAAAGTTTAGGGTATAGAGTAAGTAGTCGCAAAACAGTCGCTAATTGTGACTTCAACTTACCGCAAAAACAATCACTAATTCGCGACTGAGAAGAAAAGTCTAAAATGTTACAAAACTCCAACTTATTTGTGACTAATGTTTTCCGACTATGTATTGGTCTAAAAAACAATTGCTCTTCTGTGAAAATTTAGCGATTAATATATTTAGTTGCACATTAGCGACTTATTTGCGATTAGTATGCTTTACTCGCAAATAAGTAGCAAAACTGTCGCAATTCAGTTGCAATATTTTACGACTGCATAATCAGTCGCAACATGCAATCGGTAATTTAATGTTTTCTTGTAGTGAATAAATAACGTCATATATCTTTTTTGAGTCAAATAAGCTTCTACTAAGGAACCATACATGCTGGTTAAAATATATATTTCCAAATAGCTTTGAGGAGAATTTTAGAATATAATGGCATGCAACGTTTCGCCACAAATACTTATCCCTCCCATACGAATCTGATGGAAAAATCATTGTTGATAAAACTATATGGAGTGTCTCTGCTACATCAGAATGGGTAGGAGGCAATCTCCAGTCCTAATGAAACATCACAGCAAAAACAACAAAGTTCGAAGGCAACTGAAGATCCCAAGGTCCATGTTGCCCGAAAGTAAAGATTAGAGAACCAAACCTGTTCAAAAATCATACCAAAAGCTAGTTGTTTTACCATGGCTTATAGTACATCTCAATAGCTTAGTTACCATTTGGTTAGGCTTGATCATATTTCTCACAATAGGAGAAATTGCTGAGAGTCTACCACCGACCAGTAACTCTTTTGGCAAATATACAAGTATGAAACCAGGCTACCCATAAGGAGTCCGGCTTTGAGAAGAACTCTCACACTCTTTTCCGCTCAAACACTTTTTGAAATTCTTCCAACTTCTAATCCCAAGTCTTCCCTCCCCTCTTTCTGGGCTTGCAAATGATGTTTTTCCATAGATAATCTGAGCACAACAAATTCCCTTTCACCAAACTATACACCATTGTAGCTACTAGTCTAACTTTTCCAGCAAAGTAAAGACTTTTTACTATCCATGAATGAAGTTTGGATGTGATTAGCTCCAGAGAAGGTTTTAGGGTGGCGAAAGTAAACATGCTAATGTTCAGTGGAAGGCCCAAATATCTAATTGAAAAAGGATCAACCTGAAACCTAGAAATATCACTGCTGACTGATGCTTCTAAAGCATAGTAACCCTCGAAAACGATTTCAGATTTCGCAGCATTCATGTCGAAGCCAAACCAATCTCTGAACTTAGATAAAAAAAATTAGTATCCATAATGAAGTTCATGTATCCAACATATAAGAAAAGTAAGCCATATGTGAATAGCAGATGTGTTATACGTGGCGAGTGACAGAGAGGGTGAAGCCTGATTTTCCTTGCATCTACCGCCCTTTCAAGCATACTAGATAAGACTTTAATAGCCATGGCAAAAAGATAGGGTGGAATGGAGTCACACTGGCGAAGACCTTTCTTTCCTGGAAAGAAACCCAAAAGCTCACATTGGATCTTTATGGAGAACATTGGAAAAGTAATACACACCTTGATCCAAGTAACAAATAGAGAAGGCAAGTTTTGGACCTCCGGAATCTTGATGAAAAATTCCAGTAATCCAGTCGAAGGCCTTATAGTTATCAACCTTAAGCATACAACTCTGAAGGAAAGATGCATCTCTATACTTCCAAATCATCTCATAATCTAGCAACACATTTTAAACCGAGTTTCGTCGTTTGAGGAAAGTGACTGATTACAGCTTATGCATGTTTGCAAGAGGGAGTTTAATCAGTTTGCAATGATCTTGGTAATAAATTTATAGACTATTTAATCAGTTTGCAATGATCTTGGTAATGAATTTATAGACTATGTTGCAATAGTTAATAGGTCTGTAGTCTCCAAGTCTACAAGCTGTCGGGGATATGGGAATAAGAACAAAGGTGTTCAAATACTTAAGAAAGCACCCATTGCGGAAAAAAATTGAACCTCTTATATAACGTCACTTTCCACTACGTCCCAAGAGACCCAAAGAAATTCAACAGAGCATCCTTCGGGTCTGGTGCTCTTATTTAGTGGCACAAAAAAATATTGTACCTCTGATTCCTTGATTATGCACTTCTTTGCTCAAGTAAGTCAGTTAGAGATGAGAACATCTAAATGTAAACACTCCACGTAGCTCATCTATCCGTATAGAAAAATTAAGCATATCAGTATTGTCCAAGATGTTTAGGAAGTAGGTTTTTTAATGCGCCATGATATCCAAGATTGATCCCAGAAACTACTCATATTCATTTTGTATAAATGAATATGGCTGCGTGCATTTCCTTGAGCGGTAGTCTTATAGAATAAATGAATGTTTCTATCAACCACATCCGCCCATCGTACTTGAGAATGCTGCCTCAAGAATTTATGTTCAGTGTTTTGCAACATATTCCGCTTTCCCTATCACGATGCTTTACCATATCAGGTACATTATCAGGCACAGTGCACAAAATTCTTTGCAAATCATCGACTTTACTGGTACGCTTTTTTACTCTCACAATAATTCCATAAAGGTTTTTCTTATTAAGTCTTCTCAGCTCACATTTGAAATTTCATAGCCTGTAATTACTTTAATTGATCAGACTTTGTAATTGAAGATGCTCTCCACGCATCTGAGAAAACAGAGCAGTAACTATATGATCAATGAAATGTCGATAAAATTTGAAGGGCTTGTGATCTTGGGTCAAGAGAAAATCCTGAAGAGATAAGGTGAATGATCAGATAGCCATGTCTCAAAAAAATCAACACAATAAAAGCATGACATATCCACTTATAAGTAGGATCAATATCATGGTTGTTCCACCAGGTGAACGGGAAGACTTTAGGATGAGCCTCAAAAAGTTGTGCCTCTTTTAGATCAAGGTTCATATCTTCCATACCAGATGTATAAATAGTAGATTGAGGATAATGTGAATGATGCTCTGGCAGCAATATTTAGTTAAACCCCCCAAAACAGTCCATGGTGAGGTATGGAGAGGCTGATAGTTGTGAACGGTAGAGAACTCATCCCATAGTTCACTCATTTGCCCCACTACATTAAAACTGTAAATGAATGTGATGAAAAATTAACTTTCTTAGCCATAATATAAATACCACAAGTTACTGCTTGTGCAAAAGTTTTATAAACAAAACTCGAGACCATTGAGTCCCAAACAACAATAATCCGGCCATAGTCATCATGTTCACAGGTCCCAAAATATCTCTATCCCACTGGGATAGCATCATGAACTCTCCCAACACTATTAGAGATTATACGTGTTTCCAGAAATACTCCAAAAAGACATACGGATATTAAACCGGTCTTTGACCATCGTGTGGCGTCATTCACTATTCAATCGTCTTATATTCCACTCAAAAACACTACTCTAGGTATTTATCTCTGTCCAAAATGCAGACAGTTTGGCGATTACACTTCCGAGTAAACGCTCCACGGTGAGTGACTGTGGCAGATCGATCCAATTCAATGACGTTTTACGGTTGGCCACATATCGACCGTGTATCCACCGTGTTGGCGTGGTTTAATAAAATGTGGATGTGTTTCCTTACAAGGTGTATGCAACTGAAACTCAAAAACCTCAAGATTATTTGTGTTTTTGTGGGTTCAGACACCCTAAAGTTGGAAGTTTGGGCTAAAGTTTCTATCAAATATATGTTAAAATCAACAAGAAATTCAAGTTAAAATGATAACAAAGGTGATAAGAAAGCAAGAGGCGGCTGGGAAAAACATAAGACAAGGGAACGCACATAAATTTATCATTCATTAAACCTAGACAATTAAAATCAGTAAATCGAGCATAATGGGAATTGAACCCGAGTATCTCATAAAGTAGACAACTTGAAACCGCCATACTACGTCACATCTCTCTTTAACACATGTTTTTGATGTTATATATAGCTTTTACATGTATATTTTATTTCATTTATCTCTACTGAATTCGATTCTTTATAGGTATAAATATTAATAATTTTATTTTTTTGTTAACTCGCTATGCCCAGCTTAGCTGCACGCGCTGTGCCTGCCATAATTCCAAACAATATTATTTACAGGGTTGCATGAACTTGTGGCCACTCGTCATGCGGTTAACTAGGAAGAAAGAATCCTCATTAGCTTTTTTATTCTTTCCAGAGTCTTCGGTCGAATGCAACTCCATTTTCTGCAAATCTTGATGTTTTAAGGAAATTGGTTGACATGGATCTTCTGAAACTATACCATTCCGAGTTTTAAGTATTGGATGGCTTCTATGTCTCTTTGCTCTTTTCCTGCCACTTTCAATGCTGATTTCTAGATTTTCCTGCCCCTTTTCAACCGACAAACTATTGCCAGTATGCAACTTTAGATTTTCCTGCCCCTAATTCACATGAATCGCCCTATCCTCTAGAGGAAGGTTTCCA
This sequence comes from Moricandia arvensis, assembly GCA_905132765.1. NCBI lineage: Eukaryota > Viridiplantae > Streptophyta > Magnoliopsida > Brassicales > Brassicaceae > Moricandia > Moricandia arvensis. The sequence goes on along the minus strand of CAJHQP010000608.1, from coordinate 126,199 downwards.
TCGTCATTGGTAGCCACTGATCTCTTAGAATCCCTCAGTCGAGTAGGCCTAGAGTGAGTCTTTGATTTCTTTCCTAACTTTGATGGGGTAGAAGAATGTTTACTCCCTAAGCCATTAACATTCACAATCGTTTTACTCTTGTCTAGATGGTGACCATATTTCCCACACACCTCATATTTCACTATAATCCAAGAATAACTGACATAAATCTCAACCTCCTTACTATCGAAAAATCTGGAAATGATTTTCCTAGACAACTTCTTAGTTAGGTCTAACCTGACATAAAACTTTGCTATCTTAAAAGTCTCCTTTCTTTTGGTTTCCAGCGCAAGGGAGACTGGATTCCCAACAGCCTTAACAAGCTTACTAAGACTCTCCATGTTAAATAACAAGTATGGCACCTCTCTAAGCTCAACTGAAACCACTGCTCTAGTGATAGGAGCTTCATTCGAAGTGATGTTTGGAGACCATGGAGCAACAAATCGGGAAACATGCAATATTCCGACAAATTTGCGTGAACATCTCTCTGGTTTTGGAATTTGATACCTTAAGTAGGTACCCTCCATGTTCAATATTGTGCACAAATATACTCGGTGTGTTTCTAGCCCATAAGGCATTAACGACACCGATAATTCACCCCATCTGCCCCATTGCCGGTGCATCCTCTTGAAACTTCACGAAGATGAAATCCTTAAACTCTCCATTAGCAGAAACTATGTTTTGGTCTTTGATGAGGAAAAATGGAACACCAGAAACATGCTTTGATGGTGTACCCAGTTCCTCCAAATTTTGTTGAAGTCTTGAGGAGAAAAGCGTATTCTTTCACTCCGGAAAAATGTTTTGAAGTCAGCACTTGAAGAGTAATTTGATCCGAATCATTGTCTGAACTCTGAAGATACTCCAATGCTAACCTCCTCTCGAGCCGTGGGAGTAGACTCTTCCTCAACAGCCGACATAACCGGGATGAAGGCTCAATCAAAACATGTCCCTTTTTCAGAAGCCTTTGTTTACTATTCAGAGATGTTTCCATCATCACAGAATCCGTTGTCTCTACAACTGAAGTGGAAATTTGAGTATCAACGTGGAGAGCATAGGCGAAGGGAGACAATTACTTCAGAATTTTGATAAATGTGGAGGGGGGGGGAAGGGGGCTTGACGGTGGCATGTAAACATGGCATTATGGAAGATCTATTAAGAAATGAATGTTGTTTATTATTCTTGGAATTCATAAGACACAAAAATAGAATAGGAGAGTTGAATAGTACTTGCCGGAACAGCATCATACTGTCCGGCAGCAAGTCTAGTATTTGAAGATCTTATTGTCTTTTTATGAGTTAATCACAAAGTTAACGAGTTAACAAGGTTTTAAATATTTTGTAGATGAAAACTATAAATATTAAATTTATTAACCTATACATTTAGATGTATTTTCCAATTTAAAATAATTTAGAATTAAGTTTGTGATAAGATTTAAAATATTGAGCTCATTAGTCTGTACATTTAGATATATTTTCTTATTATTTTAAATAAAATTGAAACACCAAAATAAATAGTTAGGTATCAATTAGAGAAATTAGACAGCATGTCTATTACATAAGAAAAATTAAGTATATAACCATTACACCTCTTAGGCTATGATATGTTATATATTATGTGGACTTTTTCCAAAGATACTCTTCCCTAAGCGTGTAAAGAAAGAATATGTCATTTCATCTTCTTATTTCCTTTGTTTTTTTTTTCTTTTCCCCTTCCTAATTTTATTTGATATATATCTTTTAAATCAGATATAATTTAACCAGATAATTCAGTTGGTAAAATTATACTTATTTTCTACATATTTCATAACTTGAATTTTTTTTAAACAATTTCTTAAACACTATCATATACATGATTTAACGTATATTAAAATATTTTTTGATAATACTTATAGTATACTATTATATTTATCGAGAGAGTATAGCCCACTCATTCTCCTCCCATGTTTTCTTTCACTTTTATGTTTTGTTCTCTTCTCCTCTTCTTTCACTTTTATGTTTTCTCTCTTCTCCTTTGCCATTTCATGTCCTTCACAATTTCATCTATTCTACTTTTTTTTCACCCACCTCAATCACTTCCACCAACACCACCTACACCACTTGTTACTTTTTCATTGCTACAATTATCTATCTCTTAATGGTTCTTAAATATTACAGTAAACTATTTAGTTAATACACATATAGTACAATCTTATTATGCTATGTGTATAATACGTTAGATGCATGCGTACACGCTCGTAGGGAGAAAATGTGAAAAATAGCTTTAAGTGCCCCATCTGGTGTTGATATTTGTAGTATAGATATATTCTTAATTATTTGACCTTTTATGAATTCTCAGAAAAATCACCCTACCAATTATTTCTTACACAAAAGAAAAAGGACGAGTTTTCGAACAAACGATCATTACTCTTTGAGAAACAGATTTTTCTTCTATTTTCTTTTGAATCTCACTTTTCTTGTTCGTCCGACTATAAAACATATTAGCTTGGACAATGGTGTCTTATTATAACTTAAGTATCATTGTATTTGTGAACTAAAACCACATCATTTTCCAAACATGTTGGACCATTTCTGTTTGTGCATAGAAGTATCTTTTATTGTTCTTATAATTTTTGATGATTGACATCATCTTTTAAATTATTTTAAGACGGTAAGCATTTGTTTTTTTCTTGTTTTTAACCATTTCTTTCAAAATTTTCAAAAGTTTGCAGCTTATGCTTACCCCTAAGATGTAATGTCCCTATATGGGTGCTATAGCAAAGTAATAAAGTAATGATATATCAATTATGTTTAGAGCTAGACATTTGTTGGCCAACAAAAAAAACTAGATATGTAATCTACTCTACAAAAAACTCCTGCATATTAAGAATATATTGTGATGTCAATTATAGAAAGTCTTGTTCACCAAGATTTACTTATACTTCTTCTCCAAGCTAAACTCTTAGATTGTATCCCTATATAAAGAGTTCATTATTCATGGTAAAAGACACACCAATTCCTCTCTTCTCTTCTTTACTTACAACACGTTATCAATACAAAGCTTTAGCGATCTTAAGCTAATAGGTATAGATTTTAGTTATGTTATATTTTTAGTATATATTTAATCCTTCTTCAAACCATGTTTCTTATCAATTAATGGTTTGTAAGAATGGATTCATACACAATATGAGCTTAGGAAGTTTACTCGACAATATTGATATACCCTTGTTTCAAGGAAAGAAAATCATTCGATTCAAAAAAGATTTTTTCGATGTTTATAAGCTAATGCTCAATCGTATGTGTTGTCTTTGTTAATCATATGTGATGCTTATATTTTATAATTGAAAGTCATCACGTTACTGCCTAACACATTATTTATTTTCTTATAGAGCTACTATGATGATTTTTCATTTAGTGACATGTTTAATGTTTCATATATTATTTAGTATATTCATTCGTAACCATGATTCATTTACTTGTTTAGTATATGGTTGAATATTGTTTAATGCATACTAGTCAATTTATTAAGGTACGAGTGTTTAACGAACGTCTGCATATAATCTAATGTTCTTAATACTGAACATATAGTATGTCAAGTCATATGTTTCACGTGTTTAATTTACGGCTGCATATTATTACGTTAGAAAATTTAACATAGGGCTGTTAGATTAGTAATCAATTATTTATTTGTTTGGAAGATGACTTGTGAGAAAACTTAATGCATTGAAAATGGAATATTGATATTGCCTTTTTAATTTTTATACACAAATCTATGCATATACAGTTTATGTTGTAAATTTTCTTTTTATTAAAGATGATTGCATTTTCCTTATTTTATTTAAGCAATTTAATTATTATTTTATTGTTTCAGTGAACTATGTTGAATTTTACTAGTCTTGAATTTGAAGTTCTTGATATCACTGGAGAGAACTATTTGGCTTGGGCACTAGATGTCGAGTTTTTCCTTAGTGCAAAGGGACTTGAGAATACAATCCTAGAAGGAAAAAAAAAACTCAAAGTCAAGATAAAGCAAAGACTATGATATTCCTTCGTCATCGCTTCCATGGAGGTCTCAGGAATGAGTATTTAACCGTGAAAGATTCACAAATCCTGTGGAACAACTTGAAGGAAAGGTACAACCATCTGAAAAAATGTGATCTTATCTAAAGTTCGTTATGAGTGAACACATCTGAAATTACAAGACTTTAGTAAGTCTGTAAGTGATTACTACTCAGCCTTGTTTAAAATTACTTCCAAGTTGGAGTTATGTGGAGAGAAAATCATGGAAGCTGATAAGTTAAAGAAGACATTCTCTACTTTTCATGCAAATAATGTTGTCCTACAGACACAATACTGTGAAAAAAATTCCAAAAGTGTTCTCAACTTATATCTGTCTCCTTGTGGCTGAGCAAAATAATGAGCTTTTGATAAAAATCATGGACTTCGTCCAACTGGTTCTGCTCCATTTCCTGAAGCGAATTTGACTGAATAGAACAACACTGGCCGTAGAAATGGCTACACTCGTGGTCGCCGTCGTGGACATGGTCATAGATATGCACGTGGACGTGGATATGGTCCAATTCGAGACTGGATAAATTCTTTTAAGAACTCTAACTGTCAGCAAAAGTGGGGAAAAAGATGTTAACAAACAAACAAATGAGTGCTACTGATGTGGAAATAAAGACCAATGCTCTCGTATGTGCCGTACACAAAAACATCTTGTTGAATTATAGCAACAATCAGTATAACAAAAGAGCAGGAATGTGTAAACAAATATGGTGTATGAAGATAGAGAAGGTGACTTTTACTTTGGTCTTGCCACTCCCTTGACCTTTCCGATTTTCTCATTGTCGAAGAAAAAAATGGATTGAGCAATAATAATTAAGAGATGATTTGTCTTTATTTATTGGCTTTTACTTATTTCACATTTAGTTATTTTTTCTTTTGCATTAATAAGTTTAATCAATTTTATTGTTTTATGAGATTATAATTTATTTTATTTATCTATTTGCAAAGAAATGGGTGGTGGACATTTATGTTTGGCAGACAGTGCAACATGTCACATAATTCTGAAAAGTAAGAAGTATTTTTCACATTTAATAAATAGAGAAGCAAGTGTGAGAACTATGGCGGGTAGTGCAAAGATATTTGAATTTCTGGAAGAGCAAATATAATATTACCTATGGGAGCAAAACTCAAAATTGTTGATGCATTGTATTCCTCTAAGTCTCAAAGAAACTTATTGATTTTTAAAGATATTCACATAAATGAATATCATATTAAGACTGTAAATGAAAGAAATATTGAGTTTCTTTATATTACAAGTATTATTCATGGTTCTAAGAAAGTAGTAGAAAGACTACCAACATTCTCCACTGGATTGTACAACACTAAAATAAGTACAATTGAGGCAAATATCATAGTAAACCCGAAGTTTACTCAAAACATTACTGTTTGACATGACCGGTTAGGCCATCCCAGTTCAACAATGATGCGAAAGATAATCACAAATTCATGTGGGCATCCACTGAAGAACCAAAAGATTCTTCCTAATGATTATTCATGTGTTGCTTGTTCATAAGGAAAATTGATCATAAGGCATTCACCAGCCAAGATAATTCATGAATCAATCAACTTTCTGTAACATATTCAAGGAGAGATTTGTGGGCCGATCACCCACCATGTGAAACCTTTAGATATTTTATGGTTCGAATTGATGCATCAACAAAATGGTCACATGTTACTTTGTTATCAACTTGGAACCTCGCATTTGCGAGACTGCTTACTCAACTGATCAAATTACGAACACATTTTCCATATTTTCCTCTAAAGGCAATTCGCCTAAAAAATGCTGGTGAATTCATGTTTCAGACTTTTAATGATTATTGCATGTCTATTGGAGTAAGTGTTGAACATCTTGTAGCACATGTTCACACACAAAATAGTTTAGTTGAATCGTTAATTAAACGTCTTCAGTTGATAGCTAAACCATTTCTTATGAAATCAAAACTCCTAGTCTCTGCATGGAGGCACGCCATATTACATGCAGCAGCATTAATCCGTATAAGGCCAACAAGTAATCATCAATTCTCCCCATCACAATTAATTATGAATCAAGAGCCAAATATTTCTCATCTTAAGATATTTGGAAGTGCGATATATGTTCTGATTGCTCCACCTCAACAATCTAAAATGGGACCTCAAAGGAGGTTAGGAATATATGTTGGATATGATTCTCCATCAATTATTAAGTATTTAGAACCATCCACTAAAGATTTATTTAAGTTCTGATCCGCAGACTGTCATTTTAATGAGTCTATTTTCCAAAATTAGGAGAAGAGAATAAACGATTGGGAAAAGATATTAACTGGAATGAATTATCATTATCCTATCTCGATCCTCAAACTAAAGAATGTGACTTAGAAGTTCAAAAGATAATTCATAGACAAAGCTTAGAAAACCAGTTGTCATATGCATTTATTGACCCAAAAAGAGTGATTATGTCTTATATCCCAACTATAAATGCTCCAGTAAGAATAAATGTCCAAGAAGGAAAAAATCAACCTGCTAATGGATCTAAGACACACCTGAAGCGTGGTAGACATGTCGGTTCAAAAGATAAAAATCCTCGAAAAAAAAAGAGAGCAGAAATTGGTAATAATGAAACCGAGGTAATACCCAGAATTGATTATGAAGAGACATACTCTCATATGGTGGATGCTACTACATTCAGGTTCCTTATCAGTCTGGCGATAAAGGAAGGACTTGATTTACGCTTAATGGATGTAGTCACAACTTACTTACATGGCCCACTAGATATTGATATTTACATGAAAGTCCCTGAAGGATTTAAATTGCCAAAAGCATCAAATTCTAGTTCTTGAAAAAATTATAACATAAAGTTAAATTGATATCTTATGGACTGAAACAACCATGACGCATGTGGTATAATCGCCTAAGTGAGTACTTGTTGAAAGAAGGCTATAAAAACGATCATATCATTACATGCATCTTTATAAAGAGATTTGAGAAAGGATATGTTATAATTGTAGTGTATGTTGATGATTTAAACATCATTGGAACTCGTGAAGAGATTTCAATTACAGGGGAATATATGAAGAAAGAATTTGAGATGAAAGATCTTGTAAAAACAAAGTTGTGTTTGGGACTGCAAATTGAGCACCTCAATAATGGAATCTTAGTGCATCAAGAAACTTACACAGAAAAGGTGGCTAAACGATTTTCTTGGATCAAGCACATCTTTTAAGTAGTCCTATGGTTGTAAGATCACTCGATGTGAACAAAAATTCCTTCCGCCCTAAAGAGAAGAATAAAAAAAAATCTTAATCCTGAAGTAGCATACTTAAGTGCAATAGAGACACTAATGTACCTTGCCAGTCATACAAGACCGGATATATCATTTGCAGTGAATCTATTGGCAAGGTTTAATTCAGGCCCGACTCGTAGGCATTGGAATGGGATAAAACATATACTTCGTTACCTCCAAGGCACCGAAGATATGGGTATATTCTTTCCTAACCCATCCACAGAAGATTTGATTGGCTATGCAGATGTTGGGTACAAGTCTGATCCCAACAATGCTAGATCATAAACAGGATATGTGTTTACTTGTGGTGGAACTGCTATCTCTTGGCGTTCGATGAAGCAAACCATTGCAGCTACTTCTGCTAACCACGTAGAGATTTTAACCATTCATGAAGCTAGTCGTGAGTGTGTATGGTTAATATTTGTCATTCAACATACACGAGAAGATTGTGGCCTATCTACAGGAAAACAAGCTGCAACAATCATGTATGAGGACAACGTTGCATGTATCGCAAAACTCAAAGATGGATACATCAAAGGAGATAGGACAAAGCACATTCTACCGAAGTTCTTTTTGATCCATGATTTGCAGAAGAATGGTGATGTTTGTGTCGTTCAAGTGATAATTTGTCTGACTTATTCATCAAGACGCTACCCACTGCTACTTTCAAGAAGTTGGTTTATCTTATTGGATTACATCATCTCAAAGATCTCGACGTATGTACACATTAGGGAAAATAATTGCGAGTTGCACTCTTTTTCCCTTAACCATGGTTTTTTCTATTGGGTTTTCCTGCTAAGGTTTGAGGCAGCATCTACGCCTATAATAGACATCAAAGGAAAGTGTTAAGAATATATTGCGATGTCGATTATAGAAAATCTTGTTCACCAAGATTTACTTGTACTTCTTCTCCAAGCTAAACCCTTGTATCCCTATATATAGTTTATTATTCATAAAATAAGACACATCAATTTCTCTCTTCTCTTCTACTTACAACATTGCCATACTTTTGTAGAATTAACTTTCATATTTAATAATCAATATGGCTGTCAAAGTTATTTTAATTGTTTTGCTTTCGTTAGAAATCTGCCAGATTATAACAATCATGGAAAGTAAAGAAAAATAATAAATAATATTAATAAAAATTAGTAATAAAGAAAAACAAAATGGAAAAGACAAGAATACTAGAAGCAAATTAAGTTTGGTTCTACCAGCTCTCGAAACTCCAACTCATTTACTATCTAACCAAATTTAGAAGTGGAATTAAGTAAATGGCATTGATTTTGACATAATGAAGAATCTAACATTAACACCTAAAGTGAGTCGGTTATACTCTTCCCATTTGCAGTTACCCGATAAACATGATGTATCACATATAATATATGGTCAAGAGTGACCGAAATTATCCCATATGAAAGAAGAAAGAGGCATCCACGTTACACGTTTATTGAGCACATATGCAATGAGTGTTCTATTCTATATCGCCGAAGTAGTATAGGAAGACTTAAAGCACACCCACAATCCTTAAACACTAAACATTACCCCAACCCCAACTCCAAAATACTACACCCTAAACCCTAATATAAACTATGATCATGTGACTGAATGAAAGTAAAATGAATAGATAAAATAAGATTTTAAGTAAAAAATGTATTCTATATCACTGAAATAGTATAGGCCTCTAAATCCACACACAACTCCTAAATACTAAACTCAACCTCAACTTTTAAATACTAAACCCAAAACCATTATCACTAAACCTAAATCATTACCACTAAACCTAAACCCTAATCAGTAAATCCTAAATCCAAATATAAACTCTAAATACAAATATAAACCCTAAACTCAAATAGAATGGAACAAAATACCTAGTACAGAACATATTGTGAAATTATGAAATGTCTATGATTGTATGGTAAAAGTTAATGTTGTCCCAACCATACCTCCTCACCTTCTAAATACTAAACCCTAATCACTAAACCCTAAAATCTAAACCCAAATATAAACCTTAAACCAAAATATCAAAATCTAAAAAAGCACATAATATTATGTAACATTAAGTTTTATTATGTATTAAACTATACAGTATAGATCATAGTACGATTTTCGCATGTTCAAAAACATGATTGTTAGAACTTAAGAAAATTACAAAACAAAATAGAACACTCTTTATTAATCGTCAAATGGAACGGAATATGATAAAATAGCATAGTAACAACATATGCCGCATTACATTCCATGAATAGAATAAACATAATACATATTTTCTTACATTTCTATTTTGTATGCATATAATGAAATAGAACACCATTTAACAAAAAATGTTCATCTTCTCCCATAAATTCTTGGTCATCATGGCGACAAAAGATAAGTGTATCTGACGACATAAATGGAGATAGTACATGCAACCGTCTAGTAAAACAAAGAGGTTAGGGTGATTGAGGAAGAGATGACGAACCTCGCTGTGGCGCTGTTAACGTTGTCGGCGACTCCATAGATTTCAGATGCAGTGAAGCTTCAAGTCTGTAGTCAAGTGAACAGACGGTCATCTCCTAGGCAAAGCTACTCCAAAAATTTGTTTTGGTGATCACACGGTGGATCAATAATGGAAGAGAAATTACTCACTTTTTACAAACTATGTGAATCTCAAAAAGCCACGATGTTCTTGTACTAAGTAGTTATTTTAATTTATTTTTTATTTGCAGGTTTTACCGGTTGTGCATAAAGACAAATTGGTATTATCATATATAAAAGCTATATGGTATATTGATGTATTAGGGTAATTAGTTTGAGTGAATTATTAATTGTTTGATGGTCATACAATGCAATTTTCCCTCTTTTATAAGAGAGACTTGGATTTATCTCAAATAATTTTATCTTTAATTTCTTAGCAAACAAAATCAAATTAATCAATTAAAATTTAACTAGTGCTATATGAGTCGTTTTGGCTCGTGGAATGAGGGTTCAGTCGTTTTGGCTCGTGGAATGAGGGTTCTGGCTCAGAACTTCCTCATAAATTATTTTTGAACGATCTTGTTTTGCATACACAAAATAATCCATCAATAGATTATTTCAATTTCTATCTGGATCTGAACGAGAAATCATTAAGTTAGAAGTATTCAAACACACAAAAGACCGAAGCAGTTTTGGTTCTTGTTTTGTATATACAAACATCATACTTATGTAAGTAATAAAATAAACAATAGCATATTATATACTTAAGTTTTCTTATGTACTAGATTGCCCAATATCTCCAATTGATATCTAAATTCTTTTTGGTATTTAAATTTTATTTAAAATAAAAAATATATCTAAATGTATAGATTATTGAGCTCAATATTTAAAATCTTATCACAAACTTAATTTTATATCCATTTAAATTGAAAAATATATCTAAATGTATAGGTTAATAAATTTAATATTTAATATATTTTTCAAAAAACATATATAAACAATAGCACCAATCAGTTAAACGGCTGTTTTTTGGGTAAAAGAGTCAATGGTATAAAACAAAAACTTGACAATCAAACTTTTTTTTTGGAAAAAAACTCTTCTCTTTTTCTAGAACGACAATAGAAATCATTGAGCCGTTAACGTAATAGTTCTTTTTTCTCAAAATACTTTACAGCTTAGTTAAATTACTATTTATGGTTCAACCAAACACAAATTATAACTGTATCGTCATCTTTACAATTGTTTTTACTGTATTATAAAAAAAGTTTTACTGCATTATCGATCCATACTCTGCTTTTTAGAATGGGGTATATGATCTATAACCAAAAAAAACTATATTTTACAAGTTAACCATATCAGTTCCTCTCTCCTCATTTTATTTCCTATCTATATCTAACCTCTTACTACAAATATAATATTTTTCCCAATGTAGTCATTTATCAAATTAACCCAGAGAAATATAACTATATATTCATGAAAATTTTCCCCAAATATATATATATATATATATATATATATATATTCATGAACATTGTTATAAAACAGAGAAAATCGCATAAAATCATGAAAGTGGTATAGAAAAATTTCAATTCTACCACAAGTTTGGTACAAATTTTCAAATTTAGCATTAATAAATGATTATTTTCACAAATATCATAAATTTGTAATAAAATAACACTAAGCTAATTTTTAAATATTTATAGAACATTTATAAATTCAACCCAAACCCCTTAATACTAAACTCTAAACAATAATCACTAAATCATAAACCCAAATATTAGTATATTTTTTTGTTGGTGGTATTTCTGAAAAGTGATACATAACTTGTGGTATTTCGAACAATTTCTCAAGTTATGCATTCATTGACATTTTAAACCTGTAAATTTTTTGACTAGCAATTTTAATCTTTAAAGTGACATTTGTATCACAAAAAAAACCTTCAAGTTAATGTACTTATTCATCAAGTAAAGACTGGCCAATTGTACATGTAAATGATGATGTGTTGGACTTTTTTTCAAAAAAATAATTATTTAATTAATCAAATAAATAAATATTAAATGAAATTCAAAAAATAAAATAAAAAACAGAAAATTAAAAAAGCATAAATTAATAAAAATCAAAATAAATAAATAAATTCTTAACTAAATAAGAATAAATTAATAAAATTAAATAAGAATAAATTAAATACCAAAAAATTAATTAAAAATTCAGAAAAATTATATAGAAATTCACAAAATTTACAAAATTAGAAAAAAAAATAGTTTTTTCTTTTAAATTCAAGATTACTCTTTAAGAAAACTGACAGATCATCGTTGTCAATAGCAATTTCAAAAATATTACTAATGACGATGATTGTTTCTCACATTACCATTAACAACGATATATTTTGACATATCTCTAATGATAGTTTCAGACATCATCGTTGAAAATGACGGTAGATATGTCAATAATGATGTTTTTAACAACCATCATTTAAAAACGGTAGATATGTCAACAACGATGTTTTGACAAATGACAATGTTCTTGACAACCATCAAATGACATTTAACCGTTTAAAAATTAGTGTAACACATGCAATATGGATATCATCGTTGACGATGACGGTTGTCAAAAAAACTTTTATTGACATATCTACCATCATTTTTAACTATGATGTCGGAAACTATCGTTGGAAATATGTCAAAAACAGTCATTGTTAATGGTTATGCGAGAAATCATCATCGTCTGCAGTGATATAGTTGAAATTGTTATTATCAACAATTATATATCATTTAATTTTATATTTTTTGTAATTTCTAAGAAAATAATATTTTTAACCAAAAAAAACCTATTTTGAATTTTCTATTTTTGTAAAAAATTTGAACTGTTTTTTTTAATTTTATTTAATTTTCTGAATTTTCTTTAATTTGTTTATTTTTATTTATTCTATTTTCAAAAAAAAAACAAAATATTGATTTTCTGAAAATTTATTTAATTTTCTGAAACTTTCTGAAATTTTATTACATTTTATTTATTTTTGAACTATTTATTTAACTTTTATTGACTGATTAATTAAATAAATATTTTTTTGAAAAAAAAATTGACATGTCATCGTTTTTCCGTGTACAAATAATTTAAATTGAAGGGTGTATGATACATATGGCACTCTGAAAGTTAAATGTGCTAGTCAAAAAAATTTAAGATTTAAATTGTTAACTCATGCCATATTTTAATGTGATTTTCCCTTATAAAGTGTTGATTAAATGAATGTTTGTTTGCAGTGCCAAAGAAAGGATCCTATGGCTATAGAGAATGTGAGCAATAATAAATAATGTGAACGTAAGGTCCGTTTCTGTCTGTTGTTGCCGTTTACAGAACATATCATACATTTATGTCCAAACATTCCATTTATTTTCTATTAAATGTTTGTCAGATGAATACAAAACCCATGCAAAAGTAAGCATTGCATTTGAAGCAGCGTCCTTGGTTTATATCAACATAATAGTTTTATGTTATATATTTAAATGAGAACATATAATAAATTGCTTCTTGTTAATTTGAAAATAGGGCTGGGTCAGCCAAGTACCCACTAAATTTCTTATACTTATTACTCGGTCTTATTCAAATAATCAAATTCGTTATTGGACTTAACTTGTTTACAATGTATACTTAATATATCAAGTACTCATTAATAAATTTAATACTTTCAAATTACTTTACTCGCTCGGTTACTTGTTCTTAGTGTGCTCTAGAAGAGATAAATGTGTATTCCAAGTGGTCATTGTGTGGCACCGAATGATCTTGGTCTTCATTTGATCTCAACAGGAATGACATATCTCCTTAGTTCTCCTCTGCTCCATGTTCTATTCTTCCTTGCTCCATGGTTGATGATTACTTGATGTCCTCATCACCAACCAATCACTTTCCATTGCATATCCTTTCTTCAGCAAAACTTTTGGAGCAATATAATCAGGGGTTCCAACTGTGGAATAAGCCAAAAGACTTTTATTTAAAAAGCCAATATTTCAACAGAAACTTCTATTTGTTCAAAGAGAAACTTCTATAGCAACAGAGAGTTACTTCATAAGATAAAAACTAATGACCGATCTGCATAACAAAACTCACAAGCATCCTTTTATTTCTCTGCCAGTTTTACAGTTGTTCGAATCTAACACACACAAACACAAAAATAAAAATACAAAATCTATAGATTTACCTTTTTGGGAGGGGGAGAGGAAAATCAAGGAATGAAAAATCAATAAAAATAAGATGAAGTTGTGAGAAAACATGAGACAAAGAGATGAAAAATTGATATAAAATTTGGTGTTTTCAAATTTAAAGAGATTAGTAAAGAGTTAAAGAGTTTTTGAGTGAAAAATGTTAAACTTTGTTGCAGTCTTTTGAGAGAGAGAAAAAGAGAATGTGTAAACTTTTTTTACATAAAGAGATAAAAAAATCAATTACGTTAAAAATTGGTGTTGAAAGCTTCTAAAAAGTCTAATAATGCATTAGAGTTTGGTAGATTTCTTCAAGAAATTACCTAAACCTAAATTTATCACTAGAAGACTCCTAAAGAAACGTGCTAGTGCATAACTTCTTGGAAGACTCCTAATGAAGTCAAAACTCCGATATATTGTTCACAAATCTGAAAAACTTGAGTATCCAAAAACGTTAAAATGACTTTAAAACCGAAAAAACTTTAAAATAAAACATTTTAAGCTTAAATAATTAAAAACAATCACAGTAGGTTGAATATAGAGTTTTATTCGAATATAATGCACAAAGGCACAAAAATACACATTTATAATATATAAATATACCTTTTTGGAGGGAAAGATAAAAGCTATGAAGGTCTTGCTCGTTTGTCTACCAAGATGGTTCATATGAATGGAGATAAGAATTGATGTTCATTTGTGCTAAAATGAACATCATCAAATGATCCATCTAAATGAGTTTTATCATGTTAGTATAGACTGAGACTCATTCAGATGAGTTTAATTGGTGCTTCTGAATAGAGATGAACATGTTTGAAATAACAAATAACAAATTTTCCTTTACGAAAATAAAATATTTAGATCCACATTTTATACAAACCAACAACAATGATATAAATCAAATTTTCCTTGCAAATCATAAAATTACATTTTTCCTGAAAAAATTGTAAAACTATGTTTATCATCTTAAACTCCATTAGGCAGTCACATATACGGCTAGACACTAAAAGCATATCAATCATTTTATAACACTAGTAGTGACCAATGCATGAAGCGTAACTATCACGCTAACCTCTTAGATATTCGTTGGTATTCAAATTCATACATAAAATAGAGTGAGAGGGGCTGACCTATTCCATAGAACAAAGTCAGTATATCTTGATCTGTTATCCACCTCAGATGACGGAAGGGACAATTCAGTCTTCTCCAGTGGCGGATCCAGAAACTTATTGAATTGGGGGCACACATTAACATTTTTTTAATTTTTATTTAAATACTAATAAAAGTTAATTTTTTTAGTTCTTTATATTGCACAATAGATACTGTGATTTTTAAAAGTGTTTTAGATTTATCAATTAATTTTTATTGTGACATTTGATTTTTTTATAATTACTTTAGCAATTCCAATAACGAGAAATAATATTTTACTGAGTATAACTAATTTTTATCTAGTTATTATAAACTAAATATATGAAATTCATATTTTGTGGCATGATGAAAAAGGTTATCAAACATAAATAAATAAAAAACTTTGTCATTTTAAAGAAAATAAGTTTCTACAAAAACACAATAATTTATGGCAGGCATCTCTTTGAATTATTCGAACATATGTAGGACCCAACAGGAGATAAAATAAAGTAATATAGCAAATTGAACCTGGAACGGTAAAACCTTATGGGGGCACCAAAGCCATTGAACTAGTTTAATCTATCGTACACTACCTAAATTTAAAGATATATATATTTTAGTAGGGGGCACGTGCCCCCGTACGTAACAAGCTGGATCTGCCTCTGATCGGACTCCGAGAGCGCTTCGATATCCAAACGGGTGGCCTCCTGCTCGTACTTCTTCTCACCGGCGAAGAAGTCGATCGTCTCTTGTGGGATGTACTTCCCTTTCCCTTAAGCATTTAAAGACATTCTCTCGTCCCAAATGCTTGGATGTAGAGACATCGCACGGTGTTGAAAACGTCGTAGCGAGACTCCCACTCACGGATGTTGCTGAACCGACGATTAGCCTTAGCGATCATGGCATATTGTACCCTGATCCGCTCATGGTTCACCTCGAAGCTTTAGAATCCTTGAGCCGAGCAACTTCCATCGCGTGCCTTGCGGCAGCATCGGTCTTCTCCCACACAAGGATAGATTTTTCTTGTTGGAACTCTTCCATTGCGGCCCTAATAACCCCCAGTTCGGCCTCCAGTCCATCCACCTTCTTTTTCTGGGCCTTCCTCCGGTTGTTTGAGTGGTCTCTCGAGAGAGAGACAAAGTCTTCAGCTCCTCCTTCATCAGGAAGATGAGTTTGCCCCTCGACTCAGCCCTCTTCTCCACCTTTCCCAGATGGCCCAATGTATCCTTGAGAGTGGAGTTTTACTTCTCGATGAGGAAGTTCATGCTTCCATCGCTCTATGCGACAAAAAAATTAGGGAGTTAGAACCGAAGAAAATAATAGGGAAAAGAAGATCGAAGCAAAGGATGCTTACCAGCAATTTTGTTCGGGCGACATCAACGTAAGCATCCCTGAATGTTAGATCGTCGACGGCCGGAAGATCGCTCGCCCCCCCCCCCTGATCTGACCAACCAACTCGGCCATTTGGCTTCGTTGTAGATCAATGGCGAATCCGCCTGATAGGAGAAGCAGACACGATCAAGCAACAACACCTTGGGCCTTCGAACGAGTGTGCCTTCCCATCCCGCTGCGGCCCTCCGAGTCGCATTGTCGCCATCAGTAACGTTCGTTTTACGACCACTGGCTGGTCCATGGGCGGAACCTCCGAATCCGGCTTTGGGGATTTCTTCTTCCTCCTCCTCAGTATTAACTGAGACTCAGGGGAAGCAGTCTCTCGCTCGATTTCTTGAGCCAAGGTCGCATGACCCTCCGCTAGTGGCGTCAGACTGCCTTCCCCTCCTTCCGACGCCAGGGCCATTGTATCCTCGTTCGGAGGCTTTCTCGGCCGACCTCTTCTTCTTTTTCTTCTAAGGACGCTCCTCTGACTTTGCTTTCTCCCAAGCTCAGGTGCATCTTCTCGGCCCTCCGCAGCAGCCGAATCCTCGTGTGATCTCTTTTTGCCCCTCTTGGAGGCAGGAACTTCCAGGTGGGAATCACAGGTTCTCGCGTTGGCAGTCTCCATAACAGGTTCGGCATGAAGGTTCATTGGGCTCGAACCGTCCAGACCCATTCCGTCGAGAAGCTACATTAAACCAACTGAAGATAAGATGACCCCAACTGGTCCTCGACAAAAGCGCTAAGATTCGTCAACTTCATCATTTCCTTGCCTCTCTTCAAATTTTGTTGCTCCCCTTTCGAAAATAACAATATTCTCTTTTTGCCGACGACGATCCTGGAAGGAGGTTAGAGACCCAGTCACTTGCACAGACCAAGGACAGTTAGGCGACTTAAAGATAATCGAGATGTCGAAACTTAAGGAAATATTTACTTTTGGAAATGCGGTCTAGGGCGCGACAAATACTATCCTCGCTTATATCGGGCCAACGTTGGTGGCTCAGTGCAGCTAAAGCTCGAGCAGTATCGAAGAATCCTCCCGGGAAGTCGATGGTGTTTGAATGATTAACTGCACAACAAGAGACAAACGGTTAATATAGGAAGAAGGAAGGACACAGTCGAAAGAAGCAATCTACCAATACGCCAATTCCAAAGGACCCTGAAGTCGTCACTCAGAGGCTCCTCAAACGCATGCTTGTCGGAATTGATGTAGAAGTAGGAACACTGCCATTTGGGTGTCTTGTTCGGATGACCAGTGATTATGTTGTAGTTTGGCCTCATCTTCACCAAGTAAAGACCCTCTGGCATAGGCTTTATGAAGCATAACTCCTCAAAAGCCAGCACATTCAAAGACACGTCAATTTCAGCCATCATCACCATCAGCGCGACAACAATAAGAAACAAGCCGTTCAGAAACTGACTGATCGCGACATCCCGACGAAAAATGTATGACGTGATCAGACAGGAGATAGGAAACCAGATCTTGGTGTCTTCCTAGAAATACGACTTGTACACACATTGGTATCCCACTGGCGGTGACCAAGGCCTTTGATCTTCAATCGGGATGAGAAAAGTAACCCCTACAGCGCGGCACTTCCTCAGCAGGTTCTTCACGCTCCCTAGAGTCAACTGAATCCCTCTCACATTTCCCAAGACTGCCCTCTCAGGTTTGTCGGGCGCAGCGATTCAGGAAGCACGTCTGGGAGTTCGCCAAAAAACCCGCCCGGATAGTAACATGTCGGACGGAAGTTGGGACTAGTTGGCAAATCCCATGTATCCTCAAGGGAATCCGAAGAGTCGCTCCCATCATCCTTGCCCCTGAACAATCTCTCCGTATTGTCGACAAGGATCCACTGCGACAAATCCAGACTCGATGTGTCCATCATCGCGTCTCGAAGAAGCAGACTGAACTCGTCAAGGATTTCCTTGTTTGCCCATATGCTCCTGACAGGGCTCGATGCAGTGGCAACCGCCTTTCCTTTCTCCCTCCGACAATTTCTTCGACGGCATTATCGGCAAAACGGACAAACAAACCATGACAAAACTACTAGAGAGAGAAGTAGAGAGAAGAGAGAGAAAATACATGAGCATGAAGAAAGAATGAGGATAATGAGCGGAGGCGTCCTATTTATAGGAAAGGGAGGCTCACGTCCCTTGGGGGCGCCATCATTAGGTCTAAAAGGGCGTTAGTGGGCCTCAAAACCTTCCAAGTTGCCCACTCTCTCTCGCGACTGTTCGGCTTCTGGCCTAAATGGGCTTCGAAACCTCTCCCTTGCCCACTTTCTCTTGTGACGGTTCTTCTTCTTGATTCAGCAGTCGCAAACCGAATAACCGGTTTTAAGCTCGACCGGTTTAACTTAAGGAAAAATTGATCGTCTCACCTCCTGCAGCGATAAACCGCCATTCAGATGCATCAAAGCCAGTGAAAAACCGTCCTCTGGTGCCAAGCCACCCACTTCTAAACCTGACCCAAAAATTCACTTAGATTAGTTGTGTCATTCATAAGTGAACTGGGGGGAACATACTGCGGGAGGTGGATTTCATCCCCCACAAGGCCCACAAGATAGCTGGTCTAGCCCATCGAGTATCAGAAATTTGGCTCGGTCTACGGCTAAAGGTATAGGGCTCGGCTCCAAACTGCTATTAGCCGACATGAGTCATGCTTCGGTCGACTAACACCAAGACGGCTAAGATATTCGGTTTGGTGACACAATTCATCGGCCCGTACATCCATCCCGGCAGATAGGGCCCAACAATTCAGACCGACCTAGGGCACAAAGGGTCTTGGCGACTATATAAAAGAAGAAAGGAACAAGAAGGAGGGGATCCTAACACACACACACTCAGCGGCTAGAATTTGGGGTTTCACTTTCTCTTTTGTATTTTGTCGACTTGTATTTCCCGGCTAGCTCTCCGAGCACCAGTCACTTTCCTTACCGTGTATTTTCCTCTTTTGTATATCGACAAACGTCTTGCCGTCTAATAAAACGTCTTCAACTGACCCACCGACGAGTTTCGTCTCTCTACCAGAATCCGACCACACTCGGTTCAAACATACAGTTTCACAATGCAATTGATGTCAACCTCCGCAAGTAAATTTATCTCTGCTTTCACATGTTCCACCAGAAAATAGAACAAAAAGAAAATCAGATTTCAATAATTATATTGATAGTAAGAAAAAAACGAAGATATATCCAAAACAAAAAGACAACTTGGAGGATATACCTTAAAATTAATAATAAAATATCATAAATTATTATAGTATAAATATTTACTAGCTTAAGTCCCGCGCATTGCGCGGAATGAACATTATTTATACAAATTACTTTTACATATTATAATTTATTTTATATTTATTAATGTATTATAAATAATAATTATATTAAATAATAGAAAAAATAACTATTTTGTATATAATTAAATTAGAGTAAGCAAATAATCAAAACAAACACTCTTTTTATTTAAAATAAATTTATTGGTAAATAAATCAAAACAATCATTTTATTTATTCTACATGGTATACAATAAAATTTAAATGATATTGAAGTAGATATATATTATATTTAATATGAATATTTATTAATCGAAGAATTATTCATATGATTTTACTATCATTTGTATATTTTTGTAACAAAAAAAATTTAAACCATTAATCACAAAATTTTCAATGTGATATTCTTAATAGTTCTAGTAATTGATAATCTTTTTTAAAAGCCTAATGCAAATCTCAAAATTAAAATATTAAGGTGTCAATATTTTTTCAATGCAAATTTTGAAATTAATATATATATAATTTGATTATCTGTTAAATGAGATTTCATATTCATATGGTTTTATTATCATTTGTATTATAACAAAAAGTCAAACTCTTGATCACAAATTTTAACAATGTGGAACTTTTAAAAATTTTAATAATTTATACATTTTAAATTTTCAAAATATAATATATAAGAAAAATCTATTTTTAATTATATGCGTAATGTAATTATTTAATTTATTTTAATAATATCAAATAAAAAATAGTGGAGAATACAAAAATTATTATCAAATTTTTATTATTCAAAATCATTAATTATCATATATACGTTAATCATATTAGTTAATTATGTAGTTTTCATTTAAGGAAAGAATGAAGAATATTCATTTATACAAACTAATTAATTTGATAGTTAGTTTAATAAAAAGTATAATATATGTTTAGATGAATCAACTTATTTAAAAAAAAAATTAAGAATCATTTTTGTTATGACATGTTGTTACAAAAAGTGTTGCAATGTTTTTTAATTAATATATAAGGGATATATGAGCATCATTACGAGAAAACTACCTAATAATCAATCATTATCACCAATATTGCTTGGGTTATAAAGCTTTCTTCCAACAATAGATAAAGTTACTTGGGGCTAGGCAAATCATCTTCTAATACTAAAAGGGGTATAAGAAGAAAGGAGAAGCATGCCACGTCGTTTTAGAAAATCAACCAATCAATGAGTTTTATTTTGTCATGTCACCATTGCTTTCGGCAATAGAAGAATGAAACTGGATCTTTCGTATGGGCTTCAAAATTTCTCCATTGGCCCAGTTTAAACACAATAAGCCTAAACATATGATCATTCGAACTCTGTCTCTTCCACTTCGTCTCCACCAATTCTTTCCTCTGTAATCACCGTTACCGCGACCCTTACTTCATCAATCAGTGATGTTCTTTACTCTCCCCTTTATTGTCTCATTCCACCTTCTGTTGATTCTTTTCCTATATAAATCGCATCATCTAAACCTAAATCCATCCAAATTGAAAATCTTTGTCGAAGAAGCTCAAGCTATGGCCATGAAATCCAACGAAAAGTCTCCGTCAGAAGAAAATATATTTATCGTGTTGCTGATCAAATTTTAACAATCCCTCTCTCCCACACCTCTGTTTTCACCTCATTGATGATATCCGCCTCTCTATTCAGGATCCATTCATATGAAGATTTCCAAGCTAACTGTCGACTCATGGGCGACCTCTACGGTATGTCTAAACTTTTAATTCATCTCCAACATTAACATATTTTATGCTTCACTATTAATTTAAATGAAGTTTTGCTTATCTGCGTAGGCTTTTAGACAACATTTAACTTCTAATTTTCCTTTCCATGATGTAGACGTTGTTCGCCACATGAAACTACTCAATGGTAAGTCTCATTTACCGACGCGTCCTTGAAGAAGTGGACATAGTGACCACACTGTGTGTCTTGGTTCATAAGAGTATGTTGCTTTTACTTATTAAAATTATGAACCCGTCTGTTTTCCATAATTTTGTGTCCCCCATACAAACATTGAAAATTAACCCATCATTACTTATCACTTACAGGGCACCTATCATGAAATTGTACCTCTGAGACAAGGCTGCAACAAAATTTAAGAAATTCCAACAGTTTTGTTGTCATTTTAGTCACTACAGTGAACTCAAAACGCCTTGGAGGTAATCATTTCTCCCTTCAACGTAACAAACTCACGTTTAACTTGAATCGTGATATTATGTTTTATAGGGTTTTAGGTGCAATTTTTTTAGTCAATGTAAGCATGATAATGTCCATGAAATCGAATTGTCTAAAAGATAGGCTTTGTCATATGTCGTGGGAACTAAAACTTAACAATTAGCCATGATTGTTCATTTATTTGTGATTAGTAAACACTAGGGGTTCGCCGGATGTTTCCGAAATGGTTTGTCACCGGATTCTACTGTGATCATTATTTAGCTTGAAGCGTCAAATTTTGGATTTTTAGTTTGGCCTCATGAACTCTAACTTGAAATAAACAAACTTATGCTAAATAGTGTGCTCTTCATATGACATCAAGTTCATCTTGATGTCTACTGTATATTTTCATTGCTTTTCAAAAAAATATGTGTTGATCTTCACTTAACGTTAATTTTACTGACGTCTTTTTCAAATGACAAAACCAAAAAAAAATAGGGAACCTTGCCCTCAGTTCAGTGTCATCCTCACATGTTTGTATGGACTATGATGTCTAATCCACCATTGATTAATACAACTGGTTAGTGTTTGCAGAGCCAAAAGGCTTATAATTGCCAACTCCAAGTAATATTCTAACTCAACCTCTCTTTTGTGACTCTGACCAAACTTCTATTTGTATATTGTTTCAGGTTGGGTTCTAACCTGGTGAATGCAGAGGAGGTTACTAAGGATGAGACAATGACAGCTGGACAATTCTATGCTTACATCAAAAAGGAATCCGCCAAGGTAAAAATTATAGCTCTAAATAACTCAGTCAAAACAAAGGCATATTTATGTAGATCGGTTGCATTTATCCCATTGCAGTAAGGTCTTTCAAATGCTTATCCCCAATCGATGATATTCAGCGACTGCTTGGTATTATATTGTTCGTTGATGTACCCAAAGTGTGGCAACATTAACGTAGCCGGTGTTGCAAAGTATGAATTCTAACCTCTTAAACCATTTATGTTTTGACTAGAATTTGACTTTAGTTCCCTCTTGATCACAAGTATCTTGCTAAGATATCTATCTATGACAATAATGCCCCGATTGTTTTCGTGCTACTTGGTAATGCAGGATGTGAGTTGACTGGAAAGCATACCTCGAAAATAGTTGACTACTAAAGTGAGAGAAATTGACAGCAAGTTATAGAACTCCCAAGTCATGTAAAGTAACTTTATTTTTCCAGGAATGTTAGGCCAATCCATATCTTGGTGTTTTGCTGACCATGAGATGCCTGCCCTCCCCAAGCTTCAATTGATATCATTGGTCACACATAAGTTCGGGTACAAAGTGTCAGAATACAACTTCTTAGGAAAGACTCAGACTATAACTGTTATGAAGATTGTCTCTGCAGTAGATTTGCCACCTTTAACAACTCCACTCCCACTTGCCGCCAGTGATGTGGGTGCATCTTCCAAAAGCTGTGGATACGTTGCTGATGAGGGAAAACAAATTACTAGTAACAATGATGAATTACAGAAAGCAAAGCGTTTTAAACATGTGAAATAGAGTACCTTTCCTTTTTCATTTTGAGATTTTACTGAAATTCTTTCGGTGTTGCTTTAGTCAAATATTTGCAAACAGTTTACTTATTTGGTTAGACTAGAATTTTCAATAGAATACCTTATGCTTTGGTAGTGATTTGCAAGCACCTGGTATTTTGCATCATAATCGCGGATGCTCTGCTGAGTGTATGCTATTGAAGCACTTCATTTAAATTGATATCATAGTAACTTCTCAAATAGTATTGACTGGTGCTATGTAGCTACAGCTGTTCATGTCCAGTGATGATAATGTTAAAAAGAGTGTCAGAGATATGATTACTCCAACCTTTGAGGGACGTAGTTAGTGGTAAAAATTAGGCACCCGATAATTTAGTCCATCGAATCATTTAGTCCATCTCAGTTTAATTATGAGAATATCTTTTCCCCATATATATACATCTCCTTAACATCAAAATAAAATCAAATATCTTCCACAATAATCTTCATCTTCCACCCACTAAAAAAACAAGACTACAAAAAACACTACTTCTTCTAAGCTCTTCCACGTAGGAACATTCTCATAGTGAAACATTACTCCAATCATCTGCGAAAGTGTAAGAATTTTAAAATCAGACTAAAAATGTGCATACCTTAATCCATAACATTAACTCACTGTCTGATTGAGTCTAAGGGTCGCCATCTCAAGCGGAATAGGGGAAACCATCTCTACCAACCTCTCGATACTTGGAGGCAAGACAAATCTTTATCTAGCTGATTCACCAAAATGTTTATACATTTGAAGTTTATTTTTGTATGTCATAAAATATCATATTTAATTATTAGTTAGTCAAGTTTATAGAAAGGTCTGGAGAATATATATACACATCACTTTTTTAACAAAAAAAAATAATAATGTTGTTGTTAACCCAAAATACAGACAAGGTTACTACGATTTAAATTATATCAAATACGAGAAATAAGAATTGATCTTAAATCCATGGAGAAATAGTCAAAGAAAAAAAGAGCTAACCAAAACATATTTAATAATGAACCCATTAGAATGTTTTTAAATGACTTTGTAGTATATGTTGAGACAAGTTCTATATAAAACTATTTGAGGTTTGTAATATTTTAACAAAATTATTTAGTTTTGTTTAATTTTTTGTCATTTATTTTAAATAAAAACACATATGCTATCTATTTCATGGTACGTATTTATGTGTCTGTGGTATCTTAGAAAGCCCATGCGTTTAAAAAAAGTTTGGAAAAATATAACTTATTTCTTCTCTTCAAAACATGTCCAATTTCACACAAAAAGATTAAGGATGTGAAGATTAAGCATTACCTACTCAACCAGAAAACATGACTTAGGCCTTTAATCATAGGAAGCATATTAAATCCATGGAATAATAGTCAAAGAAAAAAATACTCCAAGAAAAAATCAAAAATTCAAAAAAATAAGCAAACCAACGCATATTTAATCATGCACCAATTAGAAAGTTTTTAAATGCATGTGTAATATAATATCTAAACATGTTATACATAAAACTATTTGAATTTTGTAATATTTAAACAATATTACATAGTTTTGTTAAGAATTTTTTTACATTTATTCTAAACAAAAATACATATGATATCTATGTCATGATATGTACGTATTTTATGTGTTCGTGGTATCAAATAATGTGTTTAAAACCTGTTGGGAAAGATATAACTTATTTTCCTTCTTCTAGGCAAGTCAAATTACATTTTTATGCTTAACAAGCAAGTCAATTTAGTGAGCACCTACTCACTAAAATAAATTATGACTTAGACATATAAACGTAAGAAGCATATTTACTATAAGTATAAACATATATATAATGTAAATGTTGTTTGAATTAGAAATGTAAATATGAATGTTATTTATTAATAGTTATTCCTCAGCATTTAGTCCCAGTGATCTTGAGGTTTAACTTTCCTCCCGAGTCTTGTTTAGCCATACGTAGTCACTCCAAATTAAGTTCCTTATTTATAAATCATAGCTCCCTAAATGCATATATATAGTGTAATATTTACACAGATTCTATATCAAACGATACGAGCTTCTTTATAATATGAAACAATAATTTTATAGATTTAGTTTTCAAAACAAATTTTTTTAGATTTCTTTTAAGAAGTTATGAATTTTATAAAAAATATTTAAACATAGACTTCACTGGAGGCTCATTCTATTAGAAACTCTAACCATACCCACGTTCAATGGTTATGAAGTCAAATCATCCTATTGAAACGGGACAAAAAACTTCAAAATTCCCATGAACGATAAGCAAAATGAGGTCATCCTCTCGGGTCACGGACCAAACCAAAAGGTGTATCATTCCTCTCAGTTATCGAATTGTTTTCCCATTTAAAAAAAAAATATTTAGCTTATCAATATTTTGTAGTTCATAAAAGGGAAATATGTGATCGGCCAACATTAAACTGAAATTGTTTGACTGTAAGTAGCAATCGACTACAATAAAATAATACAACCTTTACTAACTTAAATCCTCCAGCTGATCGGCTCATTCTTTTCCCAATCTAGGTGGTTGTGATATTTATGACCTTTATGGTATAGAAATCCTTAGAAAACATCACCATCTTCAATCGTGTTATGATTATTACCTCTAGCTAAACATACCATCCACAACTCAGAAGATGATCATCATGAAAACACAACTAAAAATAAATCTCCGTCCTCTCCCAAACTATCTTCATTTTCTAAATTCAGTCTTTGTCTTTTACCAAATCAAAAAAAAAATGTTATAGAAAATATATAGTTATAAAGCTACATGCAACATCCACACAACAAAAACCAATGCATCTCGCCCCTCTTATACTATACTCCTTTTGTTTCATAAAGATGTATATTTTAGAATTTTACGCATTTAAAAAAACATATGAAATTTGAAATTACTAATGCATATTTTTTGTAATTTACTATTCCCTATAAGTTTTAGGCAATAAAATTTTAATAATTCTATAAAGATTTACAATTAAGCATTAACTACTACATTGAAAATATAAAAAATGAAATTTTTTGAAACAATTGGGGTGATTGGTTCGAGTGAAACTGTAGAAATTTTACTGTAGAATTTAGTCTGTAAGAATTTTTGATGTAGCTGTAACTAACTTAGCCGTTGAAATAAATAGAAAAAATATAAAAAGAAAATATATTCCTACAGAAATTCTACATCAATATATTTTTGCTTTAGAAAATAAGGGTTTTACAACCACTTTTTATTTTTTGACTTTAAGTTTAAAAACTAAAGTTATATGGTTGTAGATAAAAATTAAAGTTAAAGTCTCTATTTACAGCCCAACCAATCATCCATAATATTTTTTTGCTAGAACATGGATCTTTTGAAAACAGAGGGAGTATCTTCCATGTTAAAGAGTTTATAAATTCAAAATAATCTTACAATATCTATATTCAGACGACATATTCAATTATAAAATTTAAAAAAGTAATTATCCGCGCGGAAGAGGATCTAATATACATAATGAGAGATTTTTCTCTCTTTACACGTCAACAGTATTTTTTCGTGGGACCCCGCATACCAAGCTTTCCATCACGTTTGAGTGCTGTGTTTTTTTCTCTTTGTGGCTTTTACTTGAACTCTTCAGTTCATTAGTGTTTGCAGTTTAAACATAAGCCCATAAATCGGTTGAAGCCCATTTATAACTTCCACGAAAAGATCCAGATAGACCTGCTACTTGTAAAAGCTTCGTCTGAAACATAGCCTCTCTCCATTCTTTCGCTCAAGTATCACCAGTCACCAGCCTCACCACTATGTTAATAGTTAAGATCCGATTAGGTTCACCTGCTTATGAAACTCTTGATCTCCCCTCTCTCTTTCATCTCTCCATCTTTACTCATTCCATCAATACCCCCCCCCCTCCAGCGTTTCAAAACCTCTAAAAGATTGATTTCACTATAAAGAGTTAATGCCAAAATCGGGAATCGGACATCTCAACCATCTCATCTTTTACTCAGCTGTCGAAAATGTCTTCCTTAGTTTCTATTTTCGTCCAATCTGCTGAACGCACATACGACGATCTCTACCTTTGCTATTATTCTCAGGTGATTGTTGACCATCTTCTTTGTTTCTGGGATTTAGTGTATTCATGCTTTGTCCTACTTGATGAAAAGGTAACATCATCTTTAACTAAACATCAAGTATTTGTAACATGGCTGCTTTGTAATCACTAAAACAATTGGTTTTACAAGTTCACTACTTTCTCTGCGCAAAATTCCGTCATCTACGGTCAGTATCGTCAAACTTTACGAGTAGGTGCAATTGTCAAAGTTAATGGATTCAAAGTGTCCGTCAACGAATAACCCTTTCTTCATCTGGTTCCTCCCGATAATAATTATAACTGAAGTGCTCTTGTCATCTCCAGGCTCATGCAAACGACTCATCTTTCTCACTGAGACGTGTAAGGCCGATACTCATCCTTTCCAAATTTTTCATGCTTATATCCGTTTATTCCTTCTTCAGATAACTTATATAATCCTACTATAGTTCAGTCGTGGTGGTGTACTTGTCTTTGTGGAATGACTCAGCCGCAACCTTGCTATATTAACTGCTCTGTCATGATGGTCACCACGGTGAATCCCAAAATTTTTGGAGGTATGCTCATCTATCTTTCACAATATATCATATTAATGTTAAATAATTCCCTGCAAGTATAGAACTTGCATACATGCATCTTATTTAATAACAGCATCTAAACCACACTCGGCCTTCTGCAGGTAACCTGTATTCTAACTCCACACCGGCCATCAAATTTTATTTTGTTACCACCATTCTCGCCATCGAATGGTTTCCCAGCAGGTTCATTATAAGTCTCAGAGAAAATCAGCTAAGCTACCATTTTCCCTCACTTTATTGCAGAGGCTTACATGCTAAACTCTGAACACTTCTACTTCCTGTTGGAAAATTTATATTAAATATATGTGTTTGTTACTCTTTTAAAAAACATAGACTCTACCAGCAGATTGGGATTTGCAGCAGCAGAGGCATTCACACGTGTTGAGACTACTGTAGGGATTCAGAAGAAACAACTTATCTCAATTGGAGAACTTTACATGTACCTCCAAATCCAATGCTCAGGTTACTATAACTCTGTATCATATTTTTGTGAACACTATATCACTGAAAAATGTTCACTCAGTTCTCTTCGTTAAGACCCATGAATCTGATATCCTGTTAATGCTTGGATCGTCGGTGTCCTCCTGGAAAATGGCTGGTCCTACGTTGGTTGCAGCAGGGAATTGGAAAATCCGGGACCCGCTCCGGCGCATCTGGTATGAAATACTCATACTCACTCAGGACTAGAACAATACAAAAGTTTCAATAAACATCACCACTTGACGGAATTTTTTCCAGGTTCTGTGTCGAGTTTGCTGGTGACGATAGCCACGACAGTGCTACGTTTGTGGTGTTCTAGACATAGATGACCAAACAGACGAAGAAAGAAGCCTCCAGCCCAATACTCCATTCATCTTGCGTGTTTTAAATGGTAAAGGTTGCTCTCATTATAACACTAAGCTTAAACCTATGACAGACTTATGGTGGTGGCGGGTCAAGAGCTACCAGGATGCCTAGAAGAACTAGATGTGGAAGCAGTGTGTGCTCCAAATCACGCCTCACAATTACACACCCAACCACTGAACCTTCCTGTCTCTGCAAGCACTGAAGATGTGGTCCTCAACACTCAGTCAAGACGTGATAGTCTAGTGGTAGTTCCTTGGCCGAGAGGTCAAGGGTTCAAACTCCCTAGGCCACGATTTGGGGAGGTGTGTCCAGGGCCGTAAAAGGTACAGACAAAGGCTGGCACCGGGCCTAGGTGGTGGGGCGTAAGCCCAACACCTGGTTAATCAAAAAAAAAAAAAAAAAAAAAACACTCAGTCAAAGGTTGGCTAAACTAAGTGTTCATTTAATTTAAGTTGGTGAATTTTGTATAAGAGTCGGGCAATATAAAACAAAGTAATAAAAGCCTAAACATACTCTTTTAGTTACAGAAAATTGCAGGGAGAACAGTTTCATACCGACAAATAGAAACAAGAAGAAACATCATTTGCTAGCTCTTTTGTTACGGGTCACAGGCCAAACGCTTAAAGACTTTTTTTCATTTTCAACACTTATTACTCCCTTTGTTTTTAAACACATTTCACACATATTAAGAAAATGAATAAATGTACTACTATGCCCTCATTTAATGTATATTTATTTAAATAAAAATGATTTTTAAAAACATCTATTGGTCAATTAAAAGGGTAAAAATGAGATTATATGGAAAAAATTACATTGGAAAAGTAAAGTGACATTTTTTTTGAAACAAAAAAAAATGATAGAATGACACTTATTTAGAAACAGAGGGAGTATTACCTATGCCTCATATGCTTACGTCCCAGAACCAATAACTTACTTGATCGCTAAAAGAACTTTTCATAAATATAACACGAACCAAATCCACAAATTCAACAATAACTAAACAAAATGCAACACATTTGTGACAAATTCACGACAGTAACTAAAACAAACTAAAAATCCTAAACCCCGCGCTTGCGCGGGGGCCTGTCCCTAGTAACACTCATGCCTTTGTTTATATCACGCTTCTTTAAGCCTACTTCTTTTTTCTTTCTCCACTGATCACAATTAATAACCTAAAGAGCTTAAAAGGATAATTTCTAGGGTGTACGACTCTCAACATTCAATATAGTAGTAGATTGTATGTTTAGACTTTAGCGAATAAAGGACCAATGGGGTTTGTAAATCTAATAATCAGTGATTTAATACATAAATTGTACCAAACAAAAAGTTTAAATTGATACGAAACTGAGTATCTCTACTGAACCATACAAACAACATATATGAATATGTAAAGAGCTATAAAAATGAAAATAAAACGTTAAATTGCTGCTATAAAACGAATATTTGTTCGTTGTGTGTTTCAACTAGATTCTCCCAAGAAAGAAACCTGTTTTGAATGTTGTTCTTTATGCTGGAAGCAGCTTTGGGCCTCAACATCATCACTCCAAATCTCTGAGGCTTTCACTTGTCAACCACAGCTTCTTCTGGACAATGAGTATGACATTGTCCGAGTCTTCGTCTGACTCCGAGGCTGCTTTGGTTTCAACTGCTTCCCAATGCAAAGCCTTAAGATACTTCTTCACAAGATCAACCACAGATTGTTTGTCCCTTATGAGTATGAAACCGCTTGGACGAAGTATACGGTCCATCTCCAATAGTAAATCCTCTGCGCTGCAACCTCTATTCTTGATATCGGATATGATGTCCCAAGCATGGAGTAAATCATAAGTCCTCGGGTAAGTTGAGAACGCTTCACACCTGCGATATAATCATATGATACACTATAAAGAAGAATATATATGCAAAAAGATTTTGATTAAGTGAAAAAGGTTAAGCAAGAAACTGACCAACTATGAACGGCACCCATCAGGCCTCTGTCGTATATTAGCTTAAGCGTGTTGGGTCCATCTTCGGGAACAACATTCATAACCCAAACATCTTTGTCATTCATAGCAGCAGCAAAGGAACCTATGTTTGCTTTCATGTCCATTATGTTCCTCACAGTGTCTGATTGAATTTTTGGACTCAAGAGATCCCAGTAAGCATCTACCCTCTTCCTCCAAGTTTCCTGTATGGGGAAGCAATAAGATAATGTGACTACAGTTTCTTTATCGATGGAGCTTCAACCGCAAAAAAATAAGAACATGGGCTTAAACATACTGTATCCTTCTCAAACATGTCAGTAGAATATCCAAAATCAGCTAGCCGAGGAGGGGGAGAGGTTAATCGAGCTGGCCATGGAGCCAATCCACTTCCCTTGGTTTTGTGGTCATCTAATGGAAACACGAAAAACTGATCTCAGATATGCTTATATTATAAAAATGTTAAGAGGGCTAATGAAAACTTACGGTCACTGTATTGAGTAATGCAGGCTTCCATGTTTACACCATACACAGCATCAGGGTCACTGTCAGAATTGCAAAGAGGAGGCTGTGTTCCAGGTTCTCTTCCCAGATAACAATCATTTGTCAAAGGTTTTTGCCAGATTACAGTTTGATTCCTCTTAGCAGCAATCGTCCAACACATACGCCCAACAAGAGCACTCATTTCTCTCCATATTCTGAGATCCTCCTCGTCTTGTGCATATGCTTCTGGAGAAGAATATGCAAAATAGCCACCAGGTCTCAGCACCCTGTCTAGCTCGAGAAGTAGAATGCCGTCTCTTTGTAGCCAGTCGATTCGGCAACGTGAACAATGTGCAAGTTCGAAGGATCTGCTTGGGTATGGGAGCCTCTTTGTCCCTAGAACGCCGAGGTATGCAGGAATCCCTCTCTCAAGAGCAAACTGGATTTGGTTCTGATGCACATCGTTCGGTGCCAAGGACATGGTCATAATATCTGAGGCAAGAAGATAACCTCCAAAGCTTGCAACACCACAGCCGACATCGAGAAACGTCCTCAGCTTTCCCCCGTTGTTCAACTTGTTGTTTGGAAACTTAAGCATCTGAAATTTCCGAGAATAGCATCAGTAGCTGAAAAGGGCTTTATCTCAAAAGATCTAGTAGATAGTATCTGCCTTACATTAGCCATTGATGCAATATACTTATCAGCACCATAGTGAAAATGTGTGCCTCCACCAGGGAAATTGATTTTGTCTCCCTTGACAACCATCCAGTTTTGGTCAGACTTCTCATGGGCAAGGTGAGTATGAGGAATGTTCACTTTCCAAACTTCGTCTCTGCTTTTGGGCCACTTGATGGGAACCTAGACATATTAAACAAGCGTGAGACATGCACACAAAAACCTGTCAAGACACTGAGATGTAACCCACCTTATAACCAGGAGGAGGAGGAATCAAGCAGTTAAAACGCCTTTCAGGAGGAGGACAGTGGCGTTCATAATGCTCCATCAAAGACAAGTCCAGCTTCAATCTCATCTGGTAAATGAGATTCCTGTCTAAGCAAGGAATAAGCTCCGAGTGCCGGTCATCACACACCTTTGCAATGAATAAGAATATTTAACACAGAGTGTCTGAATATTTAACACAGAGTGTCTAATCAGAAGAGGAAACTATTTAAAAAACTCACAGGAAAGCTTCTTGGTGTGAAACCGTTGGCATCATCATCTACATAAAAGGAGGTAGAAGAAGTTTCATCCTTCTTGGTATCATCATCATCATTATCACCACTCAAGCCAAGTTTCCTCCCATACTCAATAGCTGCTGAAGCCCCATGGTTAGAAGAGCCAAAGAAGAGATACACAGAAACAAGAACAACCGCTGCAACGCAGAGCAAAACAATCACAGGCTTCTTCTTCCCTCCATCTGGTCTTCCCCTCATCGCCTTTTTTTTTTTGTTGCAGATGATGACTTTCAAACTGAGAGATTCTACCAAACAACAAGGTTGAAAACTTCAGTATCAATGACAGCAATATGTAACATGAAATAAAACTTAAAAGCAATGAAGCATTACTCTATTGAACAATGAATCTACAACACTTAATCCACTCTCGAGAGACCCATCAAACGAAATCTCAACAGAAAATTACAAAAATGGAAACTTTAAAGCAATGAAAAGAGTAGGAAACGGACCTAGTTCTGGAGAAGATTCAAATAGCAGGCGAAGAAAGGGATCAGAGAACTGACCTCTTAGATTTGGAAGACGAACAGATCAAAGGGAGGAGTGAGATTCGGATCTAAGAATGTAATAAAGAGACTTCTTCTTCTTCTTTTTATCTCTTCTCTTCCTTTTTGGTGGAAATGGGCTTCGAAGCAGCAAAGCGGCAGCGATAGAGAGAGAAAAGCGTCAAGGTCGTTTATAATTTAACAATCTGATTTGCATTGGATTTTTATTGTTTTTAATTGATCCCTTTTTTTTTCCTTAATTATTTGGTGTGTGTGTGTGTGTGTCGGTGGCCTTTTTGTAACATGAATGAAATATATAATTTTTATTTGGTGATGTATTTGGGCAAAATCGCATAAAAAACCTTGAAAGTGGCACTCACTGACACTTTAAACCTTGAACTTTTTTGACTATCACTTTAAACCTTCTAAGTGGCAATTGTATCACAATAAACCTTCAACTTGGCTAACTTGTACATCAAGTAAAAAGTTGACCTGTTGTACAGGTAAAAGTGATGAGGTGTCGGTTTTTTTCGAAAATAATTATTATTTAATTAATAAAATAATAAAAATTAAATAAAAAATCAGAAAATTAAATAAAAATCAGATAAAAATCAAAAAAAAATAATACTCCCTCCGTTTCATATTGTAAATAGTTTTAGCAAAAAATGTTTGTTTCATAATATAAGTAGTTTTCATATTTCAATGTACTTTTTATATTTATTGGATAGTGTGTGACCAATTAAATAATGTTAGGTTTTTTATAATTGGTTAGATTTATTGATTTAATGTTATTTTTAAAAAATCAACAACTTTCTTAATATTAGTGCTTTTATCTAAAACTACTTATAATATGAAACGGAGGGAGTAAAATTTTATAAGTAAATTAAAAATCATTTCAAAAAATCAAAAAATAATTAATAAAATAAATAAAAATAAATAAAAATCAGAAAATTAAATAAAAATCAGATAACTAAAATAAAAATAAAATTTAAAACTAAAATTAAAAATCATAAAATTAGAAAAATATTTCAAAAAATCAAAAAAAAATACAAGATTAGTTTTAAAAAAACAAATATATCATCTTTAACAATAACAATTTCAAACATATCACTAATGACGATAGTGGTTTCTCACAAAATCATCGTCAATGACGTTTTGACATATTCCTAATGATAGTTTCATCGTTGACTTATCTCTAAAGAAAATTTCATCCTTGATATATCTACTATTTAAATGATGGTTATCTAAAATATCGTTATTGACATATCTACCATCATTTTTAATGATGATGTCGAAAACATTC
Organism: Moricandia arvensis; assembly: GCA_905132765.1. Lineage (NCBI taxonomy): Eukaryota > Viridiplantae > Streptophyta > Magnoliopsida > Brassicales > Brassicaceae > Moricandia > Moricandia arvensis. Next base: position 91,738 of record CAJHQP010000608.1, on the reverse strand, counting down.
GTTAGAGATAAGTCAAAACGTCATTGTTAATGGTTATCTCAGAAACCACTATAATCATCAGTGATATGTTTAAAATTGTTATTGTCAACTGCTTGAAACAATAGATAGGTCAACGATGAAACTATCATTAGAGATATGCAAAAAAGTCATTGTTAATGATTTTGTGAGAAACTACCATCGTCATCAGTAATATGTTTGAAATTATTATTGTCAAAGATGATATATTTGTTTTAAAAAAAATAATCTTGTCATGTAAAGGAGAATATTATGATTTTTTTATTTTCTTTTTATTTTTTGTATTTTAATTTACTTTTTGATTTTTTTGCAATATTTTTCTTATTTTATGATTTTTAATTTATTTTAAAATTTTATTTTTATTTTAATTATATGATTTTTATTTAATTTTCTAATTTTTTATTTATTATTTATTTATTTTATTAATTCTTTTTTTTTGATTTTATGATTTTTAATTTACTTTTAAAATTTTATTTATTTATTTTTATTTTTATCTGATTTTTATTTAATTTTCTGAATTTTCATTTAATTTTTATTTATTTTATTAATTAAATAATAATTATTTTTGAAAAAAACCGACACCTCATCAATTTTACCTGTACAACAGGTCAACTTTTTACTTGATGTACAAGTTAGCCCAGTTGAAGGTTTATTGTGATACAATTGCCACTTAGAAGGTTTAAAGTGATAGTCGAAAAAATTCAAGGTTTAAAGTGTCAGTGAGTGCCACTTTCAATGTTTTTTATGCGATTTTCCCGATGTATTTGCCTCTGGATCTACGCTTTCTTTCTCATCTTGTGACAGTGAGTTGGTTCACTCGTATGATAATTTGATTAACACTTGTCCAATTTTGTTTTGGACCTCGTTGACTTTACCCCTAACTTACCTAAATGTAACATGTTTTAGCTATAACAAAACTTAGTTTCACCTCCTAGTAGGCTGAAATTTTAAATTCATTTCAATTCAAATAACCAATCAAAATATCATATAATTAAATAAAAAATGTTAAATATCTTTTAAAAAAATTAAAATAGCTAAAAAATCAATAGTTTTTAGAAAATTAAAATCAAACCTTATACATAAATCTAAACCGCATACCTAAACCTAAATCATAAACCATAAACTCAAACCCTAAATCTCAAAACTCAAACCTTAGACCCTAAACCCAAACTCTAACCTTATACCCTAGACCCTAAACCCAATCCCTAAATTGAAACCTTAGATCCTAAATCCAAATCTTAAATCCTAAACCCAAATCCTAAATCTTAAATCCAAACCCTAGATCTTAGATCCTAAACCTAAAACCCAACCCTACCAAACCTTAGACTCTAAAACCAAATCCTAGACCCTAAAACCAAATCCTAGACCCTAAACTCAATCTCTAGACCCTAAACCAGAACCCTATACCCTAAACTCGAATCATAGACTCTAAACCCAAACTATAAATTCTAAATCCAAATCTTATACCCTAAATGTTTAGGTTAATATTGATGGTGTTTTTTTAGAGTTTAAGGTTATGATTTAAAGTTTAGATTTAGATTCTAGAGTTTGGGTTTAGGATTTAAGGTTTAGAGTTTGGGTTTAAGATCTAGGATTTGGATTTAGGGTCTAAGGTTTAGGTTTATGGTATAGGGTTTGGGTTAGGGTTTAAGGTTTGTGTTTAGGGTATGGGTTTAGGGTTTAGAGTTTGGGTTAGGGTTTGGGTTTAGGTTTGGGTTTAATATTTAGGGTTTGGGTTTTGAATTTGGGTTTAGGGTTTAGGATTTGGATTTAGAGTCTACGGTTTAGATTTAAGGCTAGGGTTTGGGTTTAGAGTTTAGGATTTATGTTTATAATCTACGGTTTGGATTTAGGATTAGGGTTTGATTTTAGTTTCTTAGAAAATATTGAGTTTTTTTAGTTATTTTTTTTTAAAGTTATTTAATATTTTGTATTCATTAATCTATTTAGCACTTTTATTGATTGTTAGAGGAGATGTGAATTTAAAGGTTCACTCTAGGGGGTGAACCTAAGTTTTGTTCTTTTAGCTATAGCACACATATTTAAAAGAGTTATCCTTTTATTTTAAAAATATCAAACTATAAATTAAAAATGTATTCAACCAATTACAAAATGAAAAATTGTCAAAAAGACCACATTCCCATTACCACTTTTCATGTTTACCTTAATCACTTTTATCTTTATTTTTAAGATGGAAAAAATACTTATAACCTAGGATTAATTAATATAAGACTTAGGATTTAGAGTTAAGAGATGTAATAGGGTTTTGAAATGTAAAATTTAGAATTTTAATTAATCTAAAAATATTTTGTCTCTTAAAAATGAAGGTATACTTAAGAATATCTCTTTACTAAAGACAAAGATTAATAATGGTACTAATAATGTGGTAAACATGAAGATTTGCTTTACAAAATACACTATAAAACATGTTTATTGCACATTTTTATTAATAAAAGTTAAAACTTACCTACAAATATGAAATCATCTTATATATTGGAAAAAAAGATTATTTTTAAATATCTTACAATTTAGAGTACTATCTTTCTTCTCCTACAAATGCTATATAACTTCTTCTTTTTTTTTGAACTTGCTATGTAACTTCTTTTTACAAGTTAATTTAAAGAGGTGTTACTCGATCAAATAAAACTATGTCAAATGATGGTTCATTTGCATATTTTCAAATGATGTTTTAGGTTTATCTTTATTTTCATAGAATTGATGTCTCTAAAACATCAATGTTTAAAATACAAAAGGATTATATGATGACCTGTTTTCTATCTTTATTTGATGGCAAACCCCTGTTTTTATTGGTACAGTAGCTTTTCCAAAAGAAAAAAGAAAAAAATAGGTCCACTAGCTTTTCGCATTTAAACTAAAGCGATAAATTAATGAACCATATAAATATCTTATTTATATTATATTACTAGTGGTCGATCCGCGCTTCGCGCGGAATGTTATATTTATTGTATTTAAGTTATGTTTTTGGAAGGTTTAAGGATTTGATTAAATTTTTGGTATGAAACTATATGTTGAATGGTTGTTTTGAGATACACGTTCATCGTGTTTGGAGTGTTAAAGTCGGTCAATTTGACTAACTCATAACTATCTATTATTTTCATTGTTTAAATGGGTTTCTGTTTTGTTTTGTATATATATTTTTTGTAATTGGTTTGCTTGTTTTTTAAATGGTATATATCTGCATATCTTTATTGAGCTTGTCGTTGTTGGGTTTGTTTTTTCTAAAGAAAAAAGGATCATATAAGATAGGAAAGAAAATTAGAATGACTCAAATTTATGGTGATATTACTAGAATGACTCATATTTTTTTTAAATTATTAGAATGTTTTCGTGGTCAGAATTACCCCTGGCCATAGTTATACCAAAAAAAAGGGTCCCTCAAATTAGGTCGTCGGCAGATTTAATTTGGGGAAAACAAATCTGCCTTACAACAGAGTTGTTAAAAATGTCTATCGTATGACACAACAGATTTGTCTATATTTTGTCTGATTTGTATTAAAAAACCGATTTCTTAAATATGTTTGTCGGATGACACAACAGATTTGTATCACACCACAGATTTGTGCAATCGACTTATTTTCAAAAGGCAGATTTGTTAAGTGATGACCGATTTGTATAGAAAATCTATTCTTCCTACGGTAGACTTAAGGCAAATCTATCACAGATTTAAAATTCGGCCATAGACTTGTTGCATTACGACGTGGCCGACTTGTTATTTTACGTAGTGACAGATTTGTTTAATTATTCTGGGTTTTAGTAAACCAGTGAAAATTAAATTCGATTTTGGTTTATTTCTAGTGGTTTAAGACCACAATTATGGCTAATTATTTTTGTAGTAACTGTCGTCATCTCTTTCACCCCTCTTTTCTTCTTTCTCAAGTTGTTCCTTTCATGGTGGTTTGAAAACTCTCTTCCATCCTTTTTCCCCAAATACTACATCTAATTGAATTTCACATTTTCGGGTTACTTTTGTTATAGGTGATTGTTCGGGTTACTTTTGTTATAGGTGATTGTTTATTCGTTTTAGTTATTCGTTTTCTTATAACTGATTGTTGATTTCACAATTTCACATTTTCGAAATCAAACATGAGTTCTCGAGATTTGTTTGTTCTGTTTTTTCACAACTTTGTCTTTCTTTTCCTTTATGTAACCAAATTCAACATGTTTCTTTTGCTTATGGGAGTACTAAAATTTTAATCCCTTTTTATAAACAAGCAACTAACTTTTAAAGTGTTTTATGTTGTAGGTATGGCTTCTTCTTCGGGTACTACGAGAGAGTATCCGAAACGTCTCTATAACAAAAGTAACCCGAACAATCACCTATAACAAAAGTAACCCGAAAATGTGAAATTCAATTAGATGTAGTATTTGGGGAAAATTAGGATTTAGGGTTTTCGAAATCAAACATGCAACCAACCTATAATTGAGTTAGAAACGAGTAGATAAAGCTTGAAATTAGATAGATTACCATATTAGAGGTTCGTAATTTAGGGTTCTAAAAATTTGGGATTTAGGGATTTCAAAAATTGGGATTTAGGGTTTTCAAAATCAAAATGCAATCAAGCAATGAACATGTAGAAACAACTTGGAATTAGATAGATTAGCCACTTACAGGTTCAATTTCCACTATCAATTTTATGAATTGGAAAAGAGGCAATGAAGGAGATTTTTCGGAGGAGATGCGACGGAGGAGATGGTGTAGTTGAAGACTCCGACGAGATGACGACTCCGACGAGATGACGACTCCGACGAGATGACTCGGTAGACTCGATCAGAATTCCCGACGGAGAAGAAGAGAAATGTCGTCGTAAAAGAAAGAGAGAGACGCGAGAGAAGGTTGGTTTTAGTGTTTTATTGTTTAAGTTTTTTATTAATTTGAGTGTTTTATTGTTTAAGTTTTTTATTAGTTTTTTTGTTAATCAATTTTTTTTTTCAATTGCAATTAGAAAAGGGTGATTTAGTCCCATTGCTTGTTATAAAATGGGGTCTAGTATTTAAAATTTTATATGAGTCATTCTAGTCATTTTGTTATCAATTTGGGTCATTCCAAGTAATTCTTTCTATAAGATATTGTGATTCCATTTCGTGGTTTTAGAGAGTTTTGTTGCTAAGCTGAGTAGATTTGTTAAGAGTACATGTAATTACTTTCAATTAATTGACTTCCCACTTCTAGTATTTACTAAGTTTATTGATTTTGTTAAGATAAGTCATGAGAGCTCTGTGTTAGTATGCGTAGATGTCTATTTTAAATCTTTTGTTCACAATGCTTGTTTGAAAGTAAAATAAAATATATGAGTCATTGATTTTTTTTAAAAAATTAAACAATTAGGAGTAACAGATTATTGTACTATTGTAGCATGTTTGTTAAGAATGTCTTGCTTCCAAGTGAAGATCTTATCATACAGACTATCTTTTACAAATATTTTCCCTTAATTGTTTCAATTAAAATCATTTTTTAAAAACACAAATCAACTTTCTTCTTACTCTTTATAACAAATGACATTTTAATTCTCTTGAGTGCTTATGATCTTTTATGTACATGTGTTTTTAATGCTTATGATTTTGAAGTACTTGTAATATTTATATACACTTGTTTTCATTTTTTGTAACAACTACAATTTGAAAGAGAAGAAAAAGCCATCCTATTATCTATGGATGAGAAACCAAAAGAGAAACATTCAATAAAAGATTCATGTTCTAATCTGTTCCATCAACCTCCCAGATATAGCAGCCGCAAGTGAAGCATCAAACTTTGAATCAGTAGTTAGCGAAGATGCCATTTGCTGAAAACAAAATATCTTGCATCATTCCGTTTTTTGTTCTTCTCCAAAGCTAATATGTGTCTATCATGAACCATACCCAAAAATCACAGTGCTTAATCCAAGTGGTTATGTGTCCCTTTATATGTAGCCACCAAGCAGTAAGGATAGATCCTATGGGCTGCATTGCACTTGAACAACAACCACAACAATCAAGCCAAAGATCATCATAAGACATCTGAAGAAGCAGATAAAAACGATTAGAAAGGAAAATAAAACCTAATGTCTGTGAAAAATACCTTATTTTTTACTTGACAAGATGGTCAAACGAATATCTAAAGTAAGTTTTAGGCGCATGGTTATCTCTTGTAACATTATGTCCATATTTCTTCCATTGATGCTCATCTTTTACTGTCTGCAAAGTAATTCCACAATATTACACTTTTTAGTTCTTAGGCGCCTATAGCAAACATAAACATCAATACCACACAAAAATTACCAAGTTTGTGCTGGGACTATCAGCAGGCACAAATACTGTTGAAACCTTTGCTTTGTTGAAGCTATCAGTGACTGGTCTTTTGCACGAAAAAAGCTGTTTTTCTGCTCATGTTGCTGTAGCTGATGATGGTCTTGGTTGCTGGAGTTTTTACTACTGATTCCATTAGGAAGCCCTAAGAACTCCTATGGATCTTGTTTTATTTTCTTTTTTTTAGCTGTTCGATCATATCTATTTCATGGCTACTTTGACTCTGAAGCTTCTCCAGATGATGATGTAATGCGTAGTAGTTCCCATAGACTCTTTCTAGCATCTCTGTTAACTTCTTGTTCTCTAGTTGACTCTGTTTAGCTCCTCCCTTATCTCACTTGCGCTCTATATCAATACTATTCAGATTAGTAAAAAGTCACCTACACCCACTGTAGTCGGCTACTTCTGCTTTTACAGCAACCCCATATCGAAAGTTAAGACCACTTTGATAGTGAAACCTGGATTGTATCTGGTGAATCATCTCCACACACGTGAACACCGAGAACTTTATTAGTGTTTGATGTGAAAACATTGATGTCCCCTTATTGTTATATGGCTTGTAAACATGTCTCTTGCGTTTATAAGAAGTCTCATCTGCCACTGCTAGCTCAACATGGTACCTGCATGACGTTGACCAAATCGGATAGAGTTGTAAGATTTGAGATGCATCATAAGAAAGCTTGTGTGTTACGTATACCTCGTGGATGAAGTATCCCATTCCCTCCACCATCAGTACCTTACAAAGAGCAAAGAGAGACACTTTCACAAACATAACAAACAGTAAAAACAACCTAAACCCACACAACACAAAACCTGAGGGTAGAAAGGATGATGACCACACATCATCTTCTGAAGAATATGCAACAGAACCAGAGCATGTAACAAGATTAGAATCCAATCTTTCAATCTAAGACACTTAGTATAGCAAATGAAAACAAAACATCGTGAGACAAGAACCTCATGAAAGGCAAGAAACCAAGGACGTAAGGAAGATTGAGGCGGAGAGAGAGCTCATGGTGAACCATGGAGAGAAGGTAGCAGGAGAACGACAAGACAAAAGGTAGCTCGAGAACGACGAGACAAACACACGCAACGGAGGAATCATCATTGGAGAAAGTTATGTCCCCATCTCCAACGTACTTAAGGGTCTCTGATCCTTGAGGATGTTCTGTTGATGAAGGTAACTTCCACGAGAAGTCATCGTGCGTGTTCAGTTTCTTCTTCAGCCGACTCGCCTGAAGCTCCTCATCAGTCCACTTTCGGCGATGTTCAGTCGCTGGAGACAACTCAACTAACTCCACTTCCCGAAATATGAAAAACCGAATAGAACTAAACGGAAAAGAATTAGAGATCGAAACCGAACTTAATAAAATTTACAAATTCAACGGTACCTACATGACGTTGACCAAATCCTCATTGCAAAGCCAAAACAGCTCCAACAGTATCAGATTGACCAGGTCAGTTATCTTAGAAAAGGCGATCTCAACATTGAACCGTAGAAGCAGCTTTCAAGTCGGCGAGAGCAGTCGATGAGGCAGCCATTACTGGTGTGAGGGTTTCTTAGGGTTCTAGTGATGCCAGAGGGAGAAGCTGATAAATCTGACAGACCGAGAACCCTTATTTATAGATCAGGATTCGTCAGTTTTGAGGAAGGAAAGAGAATATTGAATGAGGCATAGTGGGAGGAGTGGATCGGTGATGTTAAAACGGGGTAAGTGTGGCTGACTGAATGCCATAGACGGTTATGGGCTTATAAGGAGCAGTGACTTCGTCGAGGAATAGTCAAACTTGGGTTTCTACGTATCACCATTATGGGCTTATAAGATAAAATTGTCCTTACATATATAAATTAAAACCCTTATATATAAGCCCAAACATAAGTCAAGAGAGAGCCCACTATTTCAACAGATGTTTTTAAAACGAAAAACGATTTTGTAGATAGTTTATAAAATGCCACGTGGCATTATTTCCCCCGATGGAGAAAAAAGGCAACTTTATATATATAGATAGATGTATGTTTGATAATAAAAAAATATCCCCTGTTTTTGCATATATAAAAGCATCTGCAGTGACAAAATTTTGGGAAATTATCAAAATATCAGATTCCTATTACCATTTTCATGTTTATTTTAATCACTTTTATTCACATTTTGAAAAAGAAAAAAATACACTTATAACCCTAATATTAATTAATTTAAATTTATGGTTTAGATTTGAAGGGTATGGTAGAGTTTTGAAATGTGAATTTTAGGATTCTAATTAATTTAAGAGTTTTTTGCTTCTTAAAAAATGTATTTATGAAAATGTCTCTTTATTGAAGATAAAGATAAATAATGATACCAATAATATGGTAAACTTGAAAATTCCCCTAAAACTTTTCAGATGTGATTTTCATAATACAATACTAATATAAGTTAAAACTAAAATTAAATTTTAAATAAACTAAATTTAGGCCAATAAGAAACCGCCAAGATTCAAGGCAGTCCCTCCATTTTCTTTTAACGTCTCTCATAAGAGGTACTACATCTCTTCTCTTTCCTTCTTTTATCTTTTTTTCATCAATTTTCATTTGTTTTATGAATCCATCTGTTTTATATTAAGTGTCGTTGTACATAACTTTTTGGTTACAAAATAAGTGTCGTTTTCGAATTTTGATACAAATATATTAATTTTATACTGTAATTTATTTTCTATTAGTTGAAATATGGTTAGGTGTATGATAATTATGTTTTCATATAAAAATATACAAAATTGATTGTTCTCTTAATTGGTATGTACAAAACTAAAATGACACTTAAAATGAAACAGAATAAGTATTATAATTGAAAAGCTTCCTTGAGGTACTAATCAATGCGGGTGCTCTAAGCATTGTCTATTACTGCCGTAATCATATTTGTTTATATAGGTTTAAGAGATAATTTGAAAAATACTCTACTGACATTCTTAAATTTGAGAAAAATAACTTTGTTTTTGAAAACTCCATTTTCTTATATGTAAAAAGACATTTCTATCATGTTTTGGTTTATAACTTAAAACTAAAATTTAAACAGAATTATCATGTTTTAAAATACATGTTAATAATGTATAATAAAATAGATAAATTTCTGAAATATTTTAAGATCTATCCTTAAGAAAATTCAACTTTTATGAAATATATCGGAACATAAAACTTAAGCAGTTACTTGTACAAAACAAATCTGTTCCTCATACTATACATAATCTTTCTAGAATTGTTTATTAGATTATTAATTTATAGTTTCTTTTTGTTATGCCCTAGTTTAGTTTGTGAAAAATTCTGAAGATTTTATAACGGTAAAACCTTTTTATTAGTTTTCTTAATATTTGTTCATCCTCTACTGGTTTCATTCTTATTTGGTTAGTTTAAAGCTTATGAATTAATAAAATGTTAAATTAATGTTTGATTCTTTTTTATTAAGTTCTTTTAATTATGAAATATAAATTCTTAAAACAACTATAACAACCTGCAAAAGAAAGAGAGAAATAAAGCACCAAGATTAGAATTTAAAAAAAAATGTGATTGTTGAAAGATATATTTAACGTATACTATATATGACATATTTGAAAAAAACAATTAATTCACAAAACGGAGATCAAAGATGACAGAGAAAAGAGTTCACAAAACGGAGATGATATGATTACGAGTTTTGTTTTCTTTATTTGTTATGAAAATATAAGATATTGTGTAGATATCAATAATAGTATTTTTAAGAAACACTCATTTTTGTTGAGTTTATTCATTTAAATATTTAAATAATTATAACGATAAAAATATGTTAGAATAATTTTCAATATTCATATTGCATAATTTAGTCATTTTATATATATAAATGTGTAGTTTTCAAAAATATTATAAAGTGATGTATTTTTCAAATTAAAATCTCACATAAATGTATTTTTCCAAACTTTCCCTTTTTTTAAAAAGTATTCATTTTATATAAAAAAAGAAGAAAATAGCACAGTCTGCAAGACAATTGGGCTAGAAACCCATGGTACATATTACAAACCCATATTTTCATATAATTTAACTCCAAATAAGTCCAAGGATCAATCAATGGTGATGTGTGTTTCGAGGGCCCAAGTAATCAATGAACCGTATTAGGAATTCTAGAGTGGGAAAACGGAGGGAGATAGTCAGGGAGATTGATAACAGATTTCAGTGATCTTTGTTCTGATGGTTGCCTCTATGGCCACAATAATAGCTTCAGGAGGCTTGAAGGTTTGTGTAGCATCCCCAATCCTAAATAAAGATTATGTGACCGACCATGGTTCGAGGAAACGAGCTGAGGATCACTTGGATCAAGAGTCAGGTGTTCCATGGTCAGGTTGGGTTAAGTATATAAGGACTTAACCAAATGAAAGGGGAAAGAAACAAGTTAAAGGAGCTACATGGTGTTTTGGCAGCTGGACGAAATGTATGGCTAGCTCGACCAAGCTCAGTCTAGCTCAGCCTAACTTAGGTCAGCTCATTCAGCTGAGCTAACAGCTCAGTCAGCTGGACCAGCTGGGGATCAGCTCAACTCAGCTGGATGGAGTGTTCGGGTACTGGGCAATTGGTCCGGGTCCGGGCTGGTGGTGGGCCTGGTGGTCCAGCCATGGGGGATAGGGCCTGGTGGACCCTTGGGTAAGGCCATGGGCTAATCCTGGTGGGTTTGGGTCTCTGTTTGGGTTTGGTATCGACCCAAGAAGGGTCAGATACAAGCGAATGGGTGCATGCGGCCAAAAGGTGCAACCTGTCCACCAAGTCATGCCCTTTCGTCCACAAGTCATGCTTGCTCGTGGGGCAAGACTTACCCCTTCGTTCTCTATAAATAGGGGGCCTCTCCACACGTTTTTATCATTCAGTTTCAGAGTAAAATACTCAGAGAAAAAGGTGAGAGAGAGAGAGAGAAGGAGAAAGATAGAGTTTTTGATCCAAAACAAGATCGATTTTGGTGATTGTTTATCCTGCGATTAAGATCGTTTGTATAAGCATCTCTGATCAAGGATGGGAAAGGCTGATAAAGGGAAGAACGTGGAAGACCCAAACGTGGTTTCCAAGGTAAGAGATAGGTCGTCGGTTCCTAAGTCCATACGGTTAGCCCTTGTGGCCGAATCGATGGTCTGGACGGTTCCATAGTCTCACCCGTTTCCCTTGATCTGTTTTCATTCAATCTTCATCTTCTCTTTCTGGTTATACACGAAAGGATGTGATAGTGGGATCCAAGGATCACGTTCATGGTCTTAACTTATCCATATCCAAACTGCAACCTAGACCATGGGTCAGTTATGCGGATCAGTCCGGATCGTGCCAAAGAATGGCGGTTGGTCTGAACGTTTGGGAAGTCCCAAAGAGTACGAGTTGCCAAGGGGTACGAGTTACCAGGGGTCATGAGTTCCAAAGGTAATGAGAGTCCAAAGGGTATGAGTAACCAGAAGGTACAAGTTACCAAGGTTTACGAGTACCAAAAGGTACCATAGACCAATGGGTGTCATCGACTAAAGGGTGCAAGTTACCAAAGGGTGCAAGTTACCAAAGGGTGCCATTTCCAAACGGTACCATTGGATGCAGGTTCTGTCCGGTCCATATGGGACCAGTCCATGGCTTATAAGCTAGGACATATACACGGTTGTCTAAACCGGAGTAATGAGTCGCAAGGTCCGATCGGTTGTCATACCATCCGCATTGGGCTTGGGCCTTACTTGGTTGTATGGATCCACGCCCAGTTCTGGATAAGGTAAGGAAGTCCATTGAGCCTTTGGGACGGATTTCAAGAGTGGCCGATCGTACTTAGACATTGCCCGGATGGACGGACTAGTCTTTGGGCGATACGGTTCTGATCGTGTCCTGTTTGTTTTATCTGGACTGTCTATCTATTCTAAGTCATGTGGGGTGGTTGGATGATTGACTTAGGGTATGGTAGACATGTCTGGATTATTATATGATTGTCTTAATTGAGGTTAACATAGTTCTAAGGACCAAGCCAAGCATTGTAGAATCTATCCGTTCTGTCTTCGGTTATGATTAATGCTTATGGGTTATGGTTTTAGGAACTAAGGCTGGTTGTGGTCAAGCCAAGGAGCTGTGAAGACTCAATCAGTGAGAGGTTGTGTGGCGTGTGGCTAGATGATGTTAGGGAGGAACTAGTTATTGTTTATGAGACTATTAAGAAACTATGTATTGGATCACATGATTCTGAGTGATACAAGTAAACTAATTAATTATTCTGTTGTGCTAACTGTCAATTATTATGAACCTCATATGTGAATATGACTTAGTGAATATGACTTAGTAAATAAAAGACTTAAAAACGAATCCAACAAGCAATGAAATATATAAAGTAAGTCCGCGGGTCCAGTTGGGTCGAGAGGCCATGATCGGGTCTTACAAGTTGGTATCAGAGCATGCTTGATTCTAGGATAGTTTTGGTTATGGTAGTCCACACACGCAGTCTGCTGATCAGGTCTCACGGTGAGGTTGTTTTGATTTCTTAGACTAGGGATTGTTGTGTTTTTGATATGTTATGTTTATGTACTAACATTGCTAGAATCCTTAGGTTGGAAAAGGCAAATCTGGACGATCCCGGAAAAATAAGGTGGTGGATGGACAGTCTGGCCAAGGATGGTCATAAGAGGTCAACCCAAGTGGGTTGGGAACCGATGATCCAGCCAACCTTACTAAAGGGAGAGTCGATGGTACGATAGGAGAGCAAGATCAGGAGCGTAAAGAGGAAGCAAAATCCTCTAACGCCGAGCGTACAAGAAACCAAACCACTGAACCATCCATAAAGGATATGTGGGAAGCCATGCAGCGTATGGGCGGTCGGATAGATGTTGTGACTCAGATGGTCACCGCTCTGGTGAACTCATCCGTAGGTTAGGCTACTTCTATTGAGGCGCCCATAGCTAATGGTGTAGTCAAGGGAACTGCCGAGGTGATCAAGATCAACCCTCCTGTAAGGGCTGTAAGAAAGGTGGACTATCTGAGCCTGTTGGAACACATTTCCCGTATGGGAACCCGACACTTCTCAGGTAGCACTGATCCCATAAAGGCTGACGAGTGGAGGAGTAGGCTGGTACGAAACTTCAATTCTACTCGTTGCCCAGAGGACTACAAGAGAGACATTGCGATTTGCGATCCACTTCCTGGAAAGCGATGCACATAATTGGTGGCTGGCTTTAGATAAGCACACCAATGGAAGTCTCCAGAGTTTTGCGGAATTTGAAGTGGAATTCAACCGCAAATACTTTTCTGCAGAGGCATGGGACCGTCTGGAATCCAAATTCCTAGACTTAACCCACGGCCGCAGGACCGTACGGGAATACAAGGAGGAGTTCAACCGGCTCAGACGGTTCGTGGGAAGGGAACTCGAGGACGAGGCAGTCCAGGTTCGTCAGTTCATCAGAGGCTTGAGGCCTGAGCTGAGAACTCACTGCTCGACCCGCACCTTCAATACCGTAGCTGAGCTAGTGGAACGTATGGCTCTGTTAGAGTCTAACTTGGTTGAGGAAGCTAAGCTTAAGACTCGGCCTCAGTCTGCCCAGGTCGGCAAGACTAGAGACCATAAGAGGAAATGGGATCAGGTCAAAGGGAGTAATTCCCCGGGAGAAGGTCCTGAGTGCCCTAAGTGTGGCAGACGCCATCCAGGTGAATGCTGGAAGTCCATGGGGGCTTGTGTTCGATGTGGCAGTATGGATCATTCAGTCCGAGACTGCACTCGACCAGGCCGGATCCAAGGCCAATCTGGTGGAAACGACGCTCTGACTTGTTTCCATTGCGGCAAAAGTGGGCACTATCAGAAAGATTGTCCCAAGCTGCAAGGAGGACAAGGGAAGGGTCTAAGATACATAATCAAGTCGACCCAGAGGAGACCGACCACGACACCCAAGGTGTACGAGCTGTCCCGGGATGACGATACTTGTGGATCATTTGAATTGATCACTAGTAACATTCTAAACGCATCCTTTTAAATTCAGTAGTGATGCTTGGTCTGGAACCTAGAATGTCTAGGTTATTCTGATTTGGGTCTCTGAAAGGGACCCTCATGATCGATGGTGTGGAAACACACGTACTTTTTGACACAAGGGTTACAGACAGTTTTGTGAGCCCAGAACTGGTCGGAAAGGGTCTCGTATGTCTGGAATCTGAGGATAATTTGAGGCTAGTGAAGGCTGCCGGTGGGCAAGTCATGCAATCACTAGGCCTAATGACAAATGTCCCGGTGACGATCTAAGGTAAGAATCTACATGTGGATCTGATCGTTGTGCGCCTACAGAATCACGAGGATCTTAGGCATGGATTGGTTGGGAACGTATCGGAGCACTCTCGAATGCCACAAGGGTCATGTGCGATTAGAGACTAGACCTCACCCGATTGAGTACCAAAGTCTGAGTCTAACTCTAAGAAAAGTAGTGGTTTCAGCAGTCCGTGCGGAACAGATGCTACGTCAGGGTTATGAGGCCATTCTGGCCACAATCACCTCTATGGAGCGCGGCAATTCTATTGATCTAAAGGATCTGTCTGAGGACCCATTAGTGTATGAGTTCCCGGATGTGTTTTGTTTTCAACAGGGTGTCCCCCTTGATAGGTCGGACCCATTCACGATCGAACTGGAACCAGGGACAGCTCTGCTGTCCAAGAGTCCGTATCGAATGGCTCCAGCCGAGATGGCCGAGTTAAAGAAGCAATTGGAAGAATTTCTTGACAAGGGGTTCATACGTCCAAGTAGTTCCCCTTGGGGTGCACCAATCCTCTTTGTTGAAAAGAAGGATGGTAGCATCCGTCTGTGCATCGACTATCGAGGGTTGAACATGGTTAGTGTGAAGAACAAGTACCCGTTACCTCGGATAGACGAGTTGTTGGATCAACTCAAAGGAGCCAAGTGGTTTTCCAAAGATCGATTTGGCCTCAGGGTATCATCAGATTCCCATAGAGCCAAACGATATTAGGAAAACAACATTTAGGACCAGATACAACCACTACGAGTTTGTAGTTATGCCTTTTGGTCTAACCAATGCACATACTGCATTCATGAAAATGATGAACAGCGTGTTCTGGGATTTCTTGGACGAATTAGTGATCATCTTCATAGATGATATCCTGATTTACTCTAAGGATGAAGAATCTCATAAGAGATATTTGAGAGCCGTGTTGGAACGATTGCGAGAGCACAAGCTTTATGCCAAACTCAGCAAATGCAGTTTTTGGCAGAAGAGTATTGGGTTCCTCGATCATATCGTATCCGACCAAGGCGTCTCAGTGGATCCTGAGAAGACCAGGGCAATCAAATATTGGCCCCGACCACGCAGTGCCACGGAAGTAAGAAGCTTCCATGGGCTAGCAGGTTACTATAGAAAGTTTTTGAAAGGATTCGCAAGCTTGGCTCAGCCTATGACGCGGTTGACCAGGAAGGACGTTAAGTTCACATGGTCTGAGGAGTGTGAGAGATGCTTCTCTGCACTCAAGGACATGTTGACCAACGCACCAATTCTGGTTCTTCCAGAGGCCGATCAACCATATGTGGTCTATACGGACGCGTCCATAACATGACAAGGTTGCGTACTGACCCAGCATGGAAAGGTCATAGCCTATGCATCGAGGCAGTTGAGGAAACATGATGGAAACTACCCCACCCATGATCTAGAAATGGCCGCGGTAGTATTCGCCTTAAATATTTGGCGCTCATATTTGTATTGTTCCAAGGTTCAGATACTTACGGACCAGAAAAGTCTGAAGTACATATTCACCCAGCCTGAGCTTAACGTAAGGCAAAGGATGTTGATGGAGTTTGTGGCTGATTACGATTTGGACATCACCTATCATCCGGAAAAGGCTAATCTGGTAGCAGATGCCTTGAGCCGGAGGAGGGACAATGTGTCAGCCGAACGGGAGGCGGACGATCTGGAAGGGATGGTCCGTGCTCTGCAGTTGATTTCTCTGACCAAGGAGACTGAACCCATGGGTTTAGAGGCGTTTAATCAGGCTGACCTGCTTACCCGGATTCGGTTAGCTCAAGGGCAAGATGAGAACCTGATCAAGGTTGCTCAGAATTATAGGACGGAGTACCAAACCGCTAAGGATGGTACCATCATAGTCAATGGTCGGATCAGCGTTCCAAATGATAGGAGTTTAAAGGAGGAACTTATGAGAGAAGCTCATAAGTCTAGATTCTCGGTACATCCTGGTTCAACCAAGATGTATCAGAACCTCAAGAAATACTATCATTGGATCCGAATGAAGGCTGATATTGCTGAATGGGTGGCCAAGTGTCCTACTTGCCAACTCATCAAAGCAGAACATCATGTTCCTAATGGGTTACTACAAAGCCTGCCTATTCCCGAATGAAAGTGGGACCACATCGCAATTTATTTTGTGACTGGATTCCCCACGAACAGGAATAAGAAATATGTGGTTTGGGTTGTGGTCGATCGCCTAACCAAATCAGCACACTTTCTCAGCCATCAAGAAATCAGATGGGGTCAATCAGATTGTACGTATATACATTGATGAGATCGTCCGATTACATGGTGTCCCGGTAAGCATAGTGTCATATAGGGATCCATGTTTTACCTCTCATTTCTGGAAAGCTTTTCAGAAAGTATTGGGAACAAGAGTAAACATGTGTACCGCTTATCACCCACAGACAGATGGTCAGTCGGAACGTACGATTTGAACGTTGGAAGATATGTTGCGAGCATGTGTCTTGGACTGGGGTGATTTCTGGGAAAGACATCTACCCTTGGTAGAATTTGCCTACAACAATAGCTTCCATAGGAGTATTGGCATGTCGCCATACGAAGCTATGTATGGGAGTCCATGCAGGACACCCCTATGCTGGACCCAAGTGGGGGAGCGTAGTATGATTGGACCAGAAATTGTCGAAGAGACAACCGGCAAGATCAAACTAGTGAGGGATAAGATGAGAGGAACACAAGATCGCCAAAAGAACTATGCAGATTGAGGTAGGAAAGATCTCGAGTTCGAGGTTGGTGACTTGGTGTATCTCAAGATGATTACCTTCAAGGGAAGGGTCAGAATATCCTGAAGAAGGAAATTAGATCCAAGATACTTGGGGCCGTTCAAGGTCATAGAAAGGGTTGGAATGGTGGCATACAAGTTGGATTTGCCAACCAAGGTGAATGCATTTCATAATGTGTTCCATGTCTCCAAACTCAGGAAATGCCTGTCGGACCAAGATGTTGTACTTCAAGTTATTTTTGATGATCTAGGAAAGGACATAACCTCAGAGACAAGGCCGGTTCGAATAATAGATAGGATGGAAAAAGAAAAAGGAAGAAAACAGTCTAGATGATCAAGGTCATGTGGGACTGCAGTGGGAAAGAGATAATCACTTGGGAAACGGAGGCAAAGAAGAAAGCCGAGTATCCTGAGTGGTTTGAACAATTTGTTTCTGAGGAAACAATTGATTCGAATTCGAGGACGAATCCATCGCAAGTGGGGGAGACTTGTAGCATCCACAATCCTGAATAAGGATTGTGTGACCGACCATGGTTCGAGAAAACGAGCTGAGGATCACTTGGATCAAGAGTCAGGAGTTCCATGGTCAGGTTGGGTTAAGTATATAAGGACTTCACCAAATGAAAGGGGAAAGAAACAAGTTAAAGGAGCTAGACGAGTGTTTTGGCAGCTGGACGAAGTGTACGGCTAGCTCGACCAGCTAAGCGTAGCTCGACCAAGCTCAGTCTAGTCAGCGTAACTTAGGTCAGCTCATTCAGCTGAGCTAACAGCTCACTCATCTGGACCAGTTGGGGATCACCTTAACTCAGCTGGACGGAGTTTCGGGTATTGGGCAGTTTGTTCGGGTCTGGGCCGGTGGTGGGCCGGGTGGTCCAGCCATGGGGGCTAGGGCCTGGTGGACCCTTGGGTAAGGCCATGGGATAAGCCTGGTGGGTCTAGGTCTCTGTTTGGGCTTGGTATCGACCCAAGAAGGGTCAGATACAAGCGAATGGGTTCATGCGGCCAAAAGGTGCAACTTGTCCACTAAGTCATGCCCTTTTGCCCACAAGTCATGCATGTTTGTGGGGCAAGACTTAAAGGATGACGTGGTTATGCAAGCCTTCAACCAGCGGATGTAGAGGTCAGGGATGCCAATACTTATCTGAAAATTAATAATGAAGTTCTAGTTGATGGTATTGCATGCCGTTGCTATGTCAACCTTAATTGTGATTCGTTTGACATCTTTATTATGATGATAACCTTTTACTACTTCAGCAGCCATCACAGTATTTTCTACCAGTAGGCGGCCCTGAACAAATGTTGTTTGGTTCGGGAGAATGAGGTCTGGCAGTAGTGGTTTCACTTGATGGACTAAAAGCTTTGAGATGGCCTTATACAAGGTGTTGCAGAAGGATATAGGTTTGTAGGCACCAATAACAGAAGCTTCGGATTTTTGGGACCAAGGTGAGGATGGTTGAGTTTGTGGCAGACGGGAGAAAAGACGTTTTGAAGAAGGGGAAGATAGCATTGACAGTTTCAGCTCCAATCAGATTCCAAGCCACCTTAAAAAAACTGAATGTAAGACCATTTGGGCATGATGCTTTGTTTGCATTAAGTTTCATGATCATTCTTATTATTTCAGCGGCATCTTGTAGTTTAGTAATAGTTTGAGAATGGGATGTTGACATCGAAGAAGAATGAACTGAAACCACTCAATAGTGAAGGTTAAAGATGGCAGAACTCCAAGGGAGATCAGATTCTCAAAGTGTGTAACAACAAATAGTCTCATAGCCAAAGGGTCCATCACCAAATCTCCTGACGGAAGTCGTCTAGCCTTAACATAATATTGAAATTTTTGATTTCCCAGAGACGACTTACTGGTAAGTCGTCCAGGAAAAGTCAAATATCTGACACAACTCGGTCAAATGCAAAATTAACCCGTTTATCCTGGACGACTTACTGGTAAGTCGTCTAGAATTTTTTTCTTAACAAACAAATCTGGACGACTTACAAGTAAGTCGTCCCATTTTAAAGTCAATTGCAAAAATGACCTGTTTGGATGACTTACTAGTAAGTCGTCTATGTCTTCCAGGCGACTTACTAGTAAGTTGTCTACGTCAATGTTTAGTAAACTTTCAACTTTCTCTATGTTTACCTATGTATTTTATTTTGAATTTTTGCAGATGTTGCGTAAGTTACATGCAATGTATGGAGAATGGTTTTTGAAAGATTGCATTCAATGTACCTTAGATGTTTTTTAAGTACAATAGGTTAGAAGACTTCTAATGAAAGGGTTCTATCTTTGAACTTATGTAATGTTTTATCTTTTGTGAATTTGACTAAGTTTTCTTGAGAATTCTTCTCTCTTAGTTGTACTAAATATGTGTTGTTGTGTTTTGCTATTGAAGTTGTATCAATAACTTCAATTATGTCAAGTAATTTTGGCAAGATAATATTATGGAAAATGAACATATTTACCAAACATTTTCATTAATATCTCTTCAAATTTACAAAAAAAATCACAACTAAAGGAGTACACATGCAACTCACAAAACAAACCACAAACAAAACTATTATAGATCATTCCTATACAAAGACAAGCTTGGACTCCACTTGATATGGAAGAAGATTTCTTGGAAGTCTTCCAGATCTGAAAAACCTGCATATCCAAAAACTTTCAAATGATTTAAAAATTGAGAAAATGAGTGGAATATTAGATAGATTTACCTTTAGAACACATAAATAACATATCTAAAATTAATAGATCTACCTTTATATGAGTGGAAGATGAAAACCGTGTGATGAAACACCTGCAAAAACAAGATAGATTAGTGAGAAAGACATGAATAAAAATAATAAATTGATATAAAGTTTGGTGTTTATAAGTTCAAAGAGATTATAGAGAGGTTGGAGAGTTTTAGAAAGAGGAACAATACATTTTTGCTGCAGACATTTGAGAGGAGTAGAGAGAATGTGTAAATTACTTTTTATATAGGGAGAAAAAATTCCAATTAGGTTAAATATTTTTCGATTCAGAAGACTTTCAAGTAAGTCGTCTAGAAAGTCTTTTTCTTAGACGACTTACTTGTAAGTCGTCTAGAAGACTCTTTTTCTTAGATGACTTATTTGTAAGTCGTCCAGAAGACTTCAATAAATTTAGCGGGAAACTACAATAAATTTAGCGGGACACTAAAATATTTTTAGCGGGAAACTAAAATAGAAGACTTCCTAGACGACTTACATGTAAGTCGTCTAGACCCTAAATATAACCTTAAACTTAATTAACTAGCTAAACACTTCATAAAATCAAATTAAATTTAATAAGTGTTTACTATGCACATAATTAAACAAATATAAGTAAAATTTTAATTTTAAAAAAATATTTAAGCTTTTCTAAATCTAACCCTAAGAATACATAAAAAACTACAACAGATGTTGACAAACCCTAAACTAAAGAATATCATGCCTCACTATTTTCACTCATCTATGTTGAAAACTATTCAATTTTATTACATATTAATTTATATCACTTACAACTGTTTATAATTACATTATTTCAATTTTTCACTTATCAGAATATTTTTTTATAAAATTGATAAATTATTTTAAGATTAACGATACCAGACGACTTACTAGTAAGTCGTTTAGACGACTTACATGTAAGTCATCTTCAGAATACTCAAAAGACTTACTTGGGTTATTTTCGTAAAAGTGAGTTCTGTTTTTTTGTTTGGTCACAAGGGATTGACTGTAATTTCACTAGGCTTTTAGGTTAGTTTTGCATATGATTCAAGTTTGTGTATACTTTTACCATCAAAATCAAGTTTTGAGTCATATTTGGCAATTTTCCCTTCTGAGTATTATGGATTTCAAAATTATTAAATTCATATTTATCCATTTATGTGATCATAAAGGTAACCAATTCCCACAGCAGAAATATCAAATCTGTCTAATGATGACATACATACCTCCAGAAAATTAAGTGGTTGAGTCTCGTATCCTCCTATATCCCGAAATATCAAAAAAAAAATTAGGAGGCTGCAAAGGAAGGCATACACAGAGCGTGAAAAGACACGAATTACCATTTGATTCTGCAAATCTTCTTTTGTCACGTCTTATCGAACCCCAATATTATTCGACTTATATCATCACATATTTTTAATAGTTGCTGGTTCGACCAATAGAGAGGGGCCGATTAGGAAACTTCATTTTTTTTTTTAAATTAGGAAACTTCATATACACCGGAGAAGATATGATAAATGAAAAAGAAACTACGTAATAGTAATATATTACTATTAATTCATTTGGATCCGTTTATAAAGAGGAAAAAACAAAATTTAGTGTCACAAAACATGAGTATTTTCTATAACGGAATCCATGTATGCATTACTCATACTATAGTTTACAGAGTTAAAGTTCTCAAACAATAGGATTCATCAGAATTCATTTACTGGAAAATAAAATATAAACCATTGAAAAATATATAAACTACTGAACAGAATAATGTTGCATGTATTGAATACATGGTTTATGGGAGGCCAAAAAGAAAAATACATGTTTATTCAATACAACATAAAATTCTTTAGGTTTCCAAATAAAAGGATTAGGAAGAGTACTGGCATACAACTTTTAGATAAGTCGTGCATGTGCATGTTCTTCACTGAGAAACGTACGTAGTTGACTTAAACATCTTACTGATATGATTTATTGCTAATTAGGGCTACTGGGAATTAATCACCGACTGAGGCGGTGGTAGGGGGGGCCGGAGGAGGACGCTTCCGCTTCTTCTTTTCATAGCTGATCCCACGCGCTTTAGCCTGCGAGTCACGCACTTCCCTTAGGTAGAGACGAACGGCTCGTGCACCGAAAGGGTTAGTCTCTGGTGAACCACCGTTCTCTTCGAAAGCGGCTCTAAGCCTGCCAATGAGTGCGTCGAGGCTGCCCCACGCTTGCCGTAGTGGACAGGCACATGGTGCTGGTGGATTTGGGTGTCCAAAGAACGGATATAGTTGTGTGTGAACCTAGAGATACATGATCAAATTAGCGTTTCGTATCAGCATTTTCAATACATAACGGGTAGAGGAAAAATCCAACATAGATTATATAATTTATTTACATTTTGAATATATACAACCATCATAGAAAAAAATTATATAATAAAAATGATTGAGAAACATTCTGCATAAATACAACCATCAAAGGAAATATATATATAGAACACATACTGCAATTATTTGTTAACCTGGAAACAAATAAGATTAATAATAATGTTGAAAAATAATTGTCGCGTGTTGATGATAGATAAAATATATGAAATAGGTAGAACATAAGTTAAAGATCATCGAATAAACTTAGATCAGTGCGAGTCAGCTCTTTGAAAGAATAATAATAATAACCAAATATCAACAAGAATCCAATTGAACAGTAATACAAATGTAATATAGGTCAAAGAAACCCAATTTGTAGAAACATAAGGTTTCATAACTGGGATCTATATATCTCTTCAGTAGTTGAACAATATCGCAAATAGTATTTTGATGTGAGAGATACATACGCATACGTACGTGAATATGTTATATATGTATACCTTGGTCTTGCCGAATTGGTCGAGGTACCTGAGGAACTCAAGAACATGAGCACCACTGCAACGGGAGAGAGAAAGTGGCGGACGGTGGTTGTGTGGATACTGTCCAAAAGTGTTCCAATCTCTTCTCTTCTGATTCTCATACCTACTCAGCTGGTTCGTCGCCGAGCTACCGGAGGAGGATGAGGTAGTATTGGTGGTGGCTGCTGCGGCGGCGATCATAAGGTTTGTGTTGTGTGAGATGTTTGCTGTGCTCAAAAAGCCATGGATATGATCCATAATATCAAGATCTGTTATACACTGAGGGTTTCTTTTTCTTTAGTTAACACTTTGTGATTTTTTTTAGGTTATAATGAAGATGAGAGGAGCTTTATGAGCCTTGGGTTGATAAGGGAAGATGGTGGAGACAAGAAAGGAGAGAGGGTATCGTAGTCATTGCTATAGAGAGTGGGTTGAATGTATTCATGCTATAATATTTTCTCATTAATTTTTCTGCTTGACTCATAACAGTGGATTCATAATAATGCAAGCTTGTATTTTGACTATAGAGATTTAGTTAAACACTACTACTACGGTATTACCATATTACATATACATCTCTTTAATATTATTGTTGTGTAAAAGATTTTGAATAGTTTTGGTGGATGAAGGTTAAAGGGGGTATATGGATGGTGTGATT
Organism: Moricandia arvensis; assembly: GCA_905132765.1. Classification (NCBI taxonomy): domain Eukaryota; kingdom Viridiplantae; phylum Streptophyta; class Magnoliopsida; order Brassicales; family Brassicaceae; genus Moricandia; species Moricandia arvensis. Next base: position 68,203 of record CAJHQP010000608.1, on the reverse strand, counting down.
AATGCATATTAAAATGCAGTTAAGATGTTAAATATTACACAAATATATCATTACAAGAAAACACTGATTCAGCGACTACATATTACGACTACAATTAAGTAGTCGTAATTTACCATCTTCTTTACGACTTATTTACGTTTAACAAGAACTTAGTCGTAAACTAGAAGTTAGTTTGCTACCAATGTTCGTAGTCGTACATTAGACGTAAAAGAACGATAAATGTACGACAACATGCTACGTTCGACGTACATTAGTCGTTCATTTACGACTAATGTACGGCAACATGTGTTTGGAATTTCGGTTTACGGTTTAAAGACTATTCGATGCTAGATAGTCGTAATGGACGACTCGATTACGACTACAGGAGGATATAGATGCTCATTGGTCGTAAAAGGTCGAAGTTAATTAGTCGTAAACTCTCCTATAAAACATCCATCATTTTCTCCAAATCCAAACAAATATTTTGAAAAATAAAGTTGATAATTGAACTGAAAGATTTAAAAAATCTGAGAAAAAAGAGAGAAAAAAAATATTGGGATCACAACTTCGAAAAGATCAATGCGGGACATACGTTAAAACGTTAGTTTCGCTTAAAATCTATGGATTTGTGATTCCAGTATCTTTCTTCTCTTTTTTTCAAATATTACAAAAGTAGTCCCTAATTGGTCGTAATGGCAATGGTCACGCATTGGTTGTTCTTTTACGACTAATTGACATTTAATTGCTTTATTAGTTGTAAATTAGTCGTAAATATGCGACTTCATTACAACAAATTGCTTTAATTGCATCTATTTTGCATCTATTGAACAACTAAGTTAACTACCTACCAAAATCGAAATTTCTCTATAAATATGATCTTCTTCCTCATTCTTAAAACGGAAGAAAAAAAACTTTAAGAGAAATGTCTAAAAATATTTATGAGATTCGGAGTTGGATGTATGCACATAAAGATTCAAGGGGAAGAGTAACTGACGAATTTCTCAACGGAGCGGAGATGTTCATGAACCAGGCCGGACAAACGTCTCTCACACAGGAAACGGGTAAAATATTTGGTCCTTGTCGTAAATGCAACAATACGAAGTTTGTTGCTAGTGAAACGGTTTGGAAACATATAGTAAATAGAGGATTTACTCCACATTACTATATCTGGTTTAACCACGGAGAAGGTGATAGTAGGAATGAAGCTAGTAGTAGTAACCAGGTTGCGATTATTCATAACAGAGAGGAACCACATTTGCTTTCTGAAAATTACCATCAAGAGGATCATCATATGGTTGATCATGATAGGATGCATGATATGGTCACAGATGCATTTCGTGAAACAACATCTATTATAGAGGAGGTAGAAATGTAGAGGGACTTAACTTGGATGCAAAAAGATTTTACGAAATGCTATCAGCAGCTAATGAGCCAATTTATGAAGGTTGTAGAGAAGGTCTTTCTAAATTATCATTGGCTGCTAGGATGATGAATATCAAAACTGATCATAACTTACCTGAGGTTTGTATGGATGCATGGGCTGAATTGTTTAAAGAGTATTTGCCTGAAGATAATTTGTGCGCTGAATCTTATTACGAGATTCAAAAACTTGTTCATAGTCTTGGCTTGCCTTCAGAGATGATAGATGTCTGTATAGACAACTGTATGATCTTCTGGGGAGACTATGCAGAATTGTTAGAGTGTAAATTTTGCAAGAAGCCGCGATATAAACCGCAAGGACGTGGACAAAATAGAGTGTCGTACCAGCGGATGTGGTACTTATCCATTAAGGATAGGCTGAAGAGATTATATCAATCTGAGAAGACGGCATCATCAGTGAGATGGCATGCAGAACATACTCAGAAAGAAGGCGAGATCAATCATCCCTCTGATGCAAAAGCATGGAAACACTTGAATTCGGTGTACCCTGATTTTGCAAGCAACCCCCAGAACATTTATCTTGGGCTATGTACAGATGGCTTTAGTCCATTTGGAATGTCTGGAAGACAATACTCGCTTTGGCCAGTCTTCTTGACACCGTACAACCTTCCTCCAGAGATGTGTATGGCAAAGGAATTGCTTTTCATGAGTATATTGATACCTGGACCAAAGCATCCAAAGAGGTCACTGGATGTTTTTCTACAGCCTTTGATAAAAGAGTTGAAGGAATTATGGTCAACAGGCGTGCAAACATATGATTGTTCAACAAAAACAAATTTCACAATGCGAGCAATTCTTTTGTGGACCATTAGTGACTTTCCTGCATATGGGATGTTGTCAGGTTGGACGACGCATGGGAGACTATCTTGTCCTTATTGTATGGGAAGCACATAAGCATTTCAGCTGAAGAATGGTAGAAAAACTTCCTGGTTTGATTGTCATCGAAGATTTCTTCCCATTAACCATCCGTACCGAAGGAATAAGAAATTGTTTCGGTCAAAGAGGGTTGTAAGAGACACCGCTCCACCCTATTTAACTGGAGAAGAAATCGAAAAAGATATTGATTACTATGGAGGACTAGACACAGTCACCATGGGGGGTAATTGGCACACTCTTGCAAATATGCCCGACGGTTACGGGACACAACATAATTGGCACAAAAAGAGTATATTTTGGGAACTTCCATATTGGAAAGATCTACTTCTACGCCACAAACTTGATGTGATGCATATAGAGAAGGATTTCTTTGACAACATCATCAATACTTTGTTGAACGTCCCTGGGAAGACAAAAGAAAACAAGAACTCAAGGTTGGATTTGCCTGCACTATGTTCTAGGGTTGAGCTGCATATTCAAAACGATGGAAAAATTCCGGTTCCCATTTTTAGATTGTCAGCACAAGCAAAAGTGGCGTTGTTCAAATGGGTGGCATCTGATGTGAAGTTTTCAGATAGATATGTTTCAAATTTATCAAAATGTGTAGATCAGCATGGACAAAAGTTTTCAGGTATGAAGAGTCATGACTGTCATGTGTTTATGCAACGATTCTACCATTTGCATTTTCGGAGTTACTTCCAAAGGATGTTCACGAAGCACTTGCAGGTAACAAATAATATTAAAGTTATATTAATTATTATTTTTTGGTCATGTACATTAAAAAGTTTCTTACGTTGGCTTTTACATAAATTCATTATTCGTAGGCATTGGAGCTTTTTTCAGAGATCTTAGCGCACGCACCTTAACTGTAGATGTAATAAGACAGCTTGATGAGAATATCTCGATCTTGATGTGCAATTTGGAAAAGATATTTCCTCCGACTTTTTTTGACGTCATGGAACATCTTGTTATCCACCTTCCGTATGAGGCACTGCTTCGTGGACCTGTTCATAATGGATGGATGTATCCTTATGAGCGAGCCATGAAACATTTAAAAGGGAAAACAAAAAATCTGGTAAGAGTGGAAGGTTTAATAGTTGCTGGAAGTTTGAATGTAGAAACATCTCATTTCACGTCGTACTACTTTGGATCACATGCCCGGACACGGAAAAGAACAATGAGCAGGTATGATGATGGTGGTGTTGTGCCGACATATATCGTTGAAGACGTTCCAGACATATTCTGTCAGGTTGGACGTCTAAGTGGAAAAGTGAAAGAAGTTTGGTGGTCGAGTTCTGAAGACGCTCACAGTGCCCACACGTATATACTCCTTAACTGCGAGGAGCTTGAGTATTTTGAAAAGTAAGTAGTATTCTTTATATGCCGTAGCGTTTTAATATATATATATATATATCTATGTATATCATCAATTATATTTATTTTAAAACAGTGATTTCATTGCCCAAGTCGAAGAAGCTATACAAGGGATATCAACCAATGATATCAACAAAAGGAAAGATCAACACTTTGTGAAGTGGTTAAAAACGCAGGTAAATATATATTTTTATGAAATTATATATATATATATATTGATGATCGATACTATTGCAGGTCGATTATGATGATCCATCATATCCTCAGTGGTTACACGAATTGATTCAAAGTCCGGTCGCGAAAGTCACCACAGCATCTATGTATTTCACACGTGGTTATACTTTTCACACTTACGAATATGGAAATCAGAGAGCAACAATGAACTATGGAGTATGTGTGAAAGGCGAAACTGATTTTTACGGAATCATACAAGAGATCATAGAAGTGGAGTTTCCCGGCATGAAGCTCAAATGCGTACTCTTCAAATGTGACTGGTTTGACCCCACTGTCAATAGAGGTGTTCGGTATAGTAAGTTTGGTGTTATTGACGTAAATGCTACACGGAGGTACAACAAATTTGAGCCCTACATATTGGCTTCTCAGGCAGACCAAGTATGTTTTATACCTTACCCAAGGATCAGACAATCCGGAAGTTCCTGGTTAGCCGCTATAAAAGTTACGCCTCGGGGCCAAGTATTGAACGATGAACAACCGCCTCTACAAGAAGATGGCGTAAACGAAGTAGAAGTACCTGAGCAACGTATTGATGATATCTTACTTGTTGATCCGCATAATCCGATATATGAAGAACTTCCAGACGATGCAATTTTGGACGAAGCCAACGAAGATGAATTTGAAGAAAATGATGAGGTGTCAAATGTTTCTGACGACGAGTGATCGAGAGGTGTCAAGATGACGTCAATTTGTATTTGATTCCGTTATGAAATACATTATTTTTAATTGCATTATGAAATTATTTTGGAGTTTCGAGATTTGAGTGTTTTGGGTTAGAGGTTTGGGGTTTAGGTTTTAGGGTTTAGGGTTTAAAGTTTAGGGTTTAGGGTTTAGGGTTTATGTTTAAGGTTTAGGGTTAAAGATAGTAAAATTACTACTAGATTACGAGGATTAGTCTTAATTTAGTGGTAAACTTACTACTATATTACAATAATTAGTCGTAACATAGTCGTAATGTTTTAGTCGTAAGGAAGACGTTCATACAATTGGTCGTAACCTAGTCGTAATATTACGACTACATTACGACTATCAGTCGTAAATGAATTGTAAAATTACGACTAGGTTACGACCAAACCCAAAACTCTATATATGGAAGGACCTCGCGGAAGCAACTCAGTTGCTCATCGCCTTCTCTCTAACAACGACTCAGCTTCATCCAAGGTGAGTTTTTTTTATAGCTTTAGGTGGTTAGTTAGGTAATTACATTAGGTTTGTAATTAGTTTAGGATTGGAAATAGTTTAGGATTGAAATTAAATATATTTGAATTGTTTTATTTAACCGGTCTATCTTTTTTAAAATTTCAGATATATATATATCGAGCTATGTCTGGTAGAAAGAGAATCTGGAACCTTGCTGCTACTAAAAACTCCTACGCGAGTACTTTTCTTGGTCAATCATCAAACGACCCCACTATTTCAACGTCGGCCAGCACATCATCGGGCCATGACACGTTTCCAGAGACTCAACCGGCCAGTACTCACCCGTCGACGTCATACGTGCCTCCACCGGCCTACAACATCCCTACTGAACCTGAGCCGTACTATCCGCAAGCTCACGATGATGATGCGGATTACTTTACCTATGAGTCGGATCATCAGCCGTATCCCCCTTCGCCTCCCCCTCCGCCTCCTCCTCCGCCTCCGGCTCCGCATCCCGCACCTGATCCGGCTCCCGGTCTTCATCCAGATTTGATGGTGCCGCCGAATGCACCATATGCGAGATATACGGTAGAAGATATTCTCCGAATGCCGAGACGAGAAGGTTTACGAATCCTTGATCCAGATCGACGCCCCGACACATTTTGGTAATTATTCTAAACTAAAATTTAAATTTATAAATTTATGTAATCATATTAAATATTGAAATAATATATAAATATTTTCACATTTTTTAGGTTTTTGACGGACAATATTTTAGGACAAAGCGTTGGGGATATCATTCGGGCAAATTTTCGGCATGCCCATCCCAACTTGACTCTTACACCGGACCACGTTCGCATTACGTGGTTCAAGTGTTTCGCGGTAATTAGTTTTTTTTTTTTAAAAATCTAATTAATTCATCATAGTAATTAAATTATAACTAATGTTTTTTAATTTATTCATAATTTTTTTGTAGCAAAAATGGAATTGGTCGCTTGGTGTCAACGAGGAGGTCAAAGCTGCGTTCTACAAAAAGGCGATGCATCGCCTCAAAAACATTGTTGGTGATTGGAAGGACGAGTGGAGGCTAAAACGGGATGACGCAAAACCAAGCTACCTCAACAATGACGTTTGGCTTGGTTTGGTGGCTTTTTGGATGAAGCCTGAGTCAAGGCAGAAGTCTATCAAGTACTCTGCGGCCCGAATGACCAAGGATGCTCAAGGTAACTTGCCAGTACCTCATACTTCCGGGCAGACCCCACATGCTGGGAGGGCACTTAAAATTGTAAGTGTTTAATTTTTTTTTGATTTTATTATTATTTTTTTAAAACGTAAAATTTTAATTAATTTTATTTTTTATATAAGCTGTTGAAGAAGGAGCACCACCATCTCTCGCCCGACTATACAAGATTACCCACCAGCGTTCTGATGGGACTTTTGTGCATCCTCAAGCAGAGAAGATCTACAACGAGGTAGAGACTCAGATCGAAGAGATCCAGACTCAGATGTCGCAACAAAATCCGGATGCTCAACCGGTCCAGCTTTCCACCATCGACCAAGACAAAATTTTTGAGCACGTAAATTATTTTAATTTTAATTTTTTTTAACATTTTTAATTTTTTATTAAATCTATTAATTATATATTATGAATATAATTAGTAAATAATATTTGATCTTTTGTAGGTTGCACCGAAGAAAAGAGGACGTATTGTTGGGATCGGGACTGTGAATGATGTCCCAAGGGCGAGGGCCGAACACGCAGCGAGAATAGAAGAAGATTCCTCTCTCCGACGGGAATTAGCAGCTGCCAACAAAGTCATAGACGAGCATAAAGACAAGTTCAAGGCTATGGCGAATATGTTCGATCTTATGATGGAGAACTCGAACCCAAACCCAACGGTTGCTAGTGCATGGCAAGCTCTTCGTCCGAGCTTTAACCGTGACCCCACTCCGGAAGAGCAAGTGGATTTAGAGCGACGTGCGGAGCAACACAGTTCCGAGTTGTTCCAAGAAATGAACCTCAACAATAGACCTTTATAGTTTTTTTGGTATGAATATTTATATATTATTTTAATCAAATATGTTTTAATATATATATTTTTTAATTTTATTAATTTTAAAAAAATCGAATTAAAAGCAAATTTTTTTTAAAAAATATCAAATTAAAAAAACGTATTATATTAAAATAAAATCAACATTAGTCGTATGTTACTCTTAAATTTACGACTAATGGACAACAATTGTCGATGTTACTTAGTTGTAAAGTACGACCAATAAACTACCATACATTACGGTTAGTTTACGACCAACAGCTTAGTCGTCATATTACGACTACATTATGACTAAAGTATTTACGACTCCTTTACGACTACAGAACTCACCTCAATGTTACGACTAATATCTCAGTCGTAACATTACGACTATATTACGACTACTCGTCGTAGTCGTACTATTACGACAAATTTACAACCAAATATGCATTACGACTAGCGAATAACGACTAATTGTGTTTTGATGTTAATTAGTCGTAAAAGGAGTATTACGACCATTTAACAACCAATCTCGTAGTCGTTATACACATGTTTTCTTGTAGTGTATTCGCTCCTTTTTTTTTACTAAACTCCTTTTCTTTTCTTCAGATGAAGTATTTTACAGTTTATGAATCTAACTCATTTTTCAAAATTTATTCCTTTCCTACAATTTATCTTATTAATTACTGATATTAGTTATCAAATAGACGACTCAACCATTGTAAGGTCCATGCATTCAACAAAGTATCATGTTGACAGACCGGAATGAGTTTATCGATAGAACGGAAATAGTATAAAAGTCAAATAAACTAATAGAACGTTGTTGTAATATTATCAAATAACTAATATAACGTTGTTATAATATTTAAAACATCATTTATCATTTGATTTATAAAATTTGCACATGCACAAATGTTAAACATAAATAATCAAACTTCAACGATTAATTATTTATTCTAGTTGACGTAGATTTTGAATCAAACTTCACGCAATCATACTAATCTCTATAATCGACTGAAAACCCATATGATATTTCTAAATAAAATGCTTTCATCGACAAAAAAAAGAGGGGAGTAATAGAGATCTATATCAAGTTAGATTCAGATTGACCTAAATTCACATGGAGTTATCCACCATTATAGCATTGACTCACTAGCGACCATCATTTCTCTGGTTATATACTGAATGTACTAGAAAATTACCAAATTTTTATGTATGTTAATTCATAAATCTAAATGCATATATAAAGATGATGTTTAACTGATCATCAATGTAGATTAGACAACCTATACCAGGATGTGGAATTCAAAAAAAAATTGTAATAAGAATCATATTTGACTTATAAACTGAACGTTATGAAAATAGGGATAAATGCAAGGCTTTTCTGTTCTGTGCTCTGTTTTAAAGAAACGTTGCATTTGAGCCATTGGCTCTCCAAGTTTTTTTTCTAATAAAAAAATGAATTTTCTCTTTTCAACTGGCTGAATATAATTTGTTTATGTTATATATCACCCGACGAGTAAGAGCTTACAAAGACCGATACAACGCCACTTCGTTGAATTTTGGACCGGATAAGAAAGAACCGACCTATGTTACTACGTCAGTACATGGGCAGGGCCGTAGAAGGGATGCCCCTACTCATCTCTTATTTATCATTCTAAAGATACATGTTAGTTTGTACGCATATTAAGCTCTTATCTTTAGTAGCTAAGTACTACAAATATAGACAAATACAGTAGTTTATAGTTAAAGTGAGAAGGTGGAATCAAATCTATAGATCTGGTGATCAACACTATAGATTACGATTTAGAGGAGACTAGGGTAAGCAGCGAGAATATAGTGACGATAATATATTTGGTTCTTAGCATGAGTGGATAACACCAGGAATGAAAAGACGAGATGACCCCTTAAAGAAGTTATAGCGGCAAGGGGTAACTTGTGGCAGAGGTACAAAACTGGATGGGGACAGAGAGGCAAAAAGAGGAGCAGTGGAGTGTGTTTGAATGGTTACTTAATAAAGAAGGAGAAAGGTTGAGTCATTCAATCAATCTCACTGTTCGTTTCATGTCATAGTGGACCATGAGAAATTTTGTTCACTTGGTTTTTCATTTTTGGCCCTTTTCTCTTTTATATAAAAACTAAATAGACATACATTTCTTTTTATTTTAAATCTAAGCCTATATGGACAAAGTTATTGTTAGTGGAAAAGAAAGATGAAATATGAAGTTTTTCTATTGGGATGGAGTATGAAGTTATAAGCCACATAAAAAACGATGATGAAGTTACATATAGTAACTTTGGCTTATAGCATAAGTCAATAAACGATGATGAAGTTACATATAGTAGCTTTGGCTTATAGCATAAGTCAATAAACGATGATGAAGTTAGATATAGTAGCTTTGGCTTATAGCATAAGTCAATAAACGATGATGAAGTTACATATGAAGTTATAAGGAGTTGTTTACACTATAAGGCACATTTTGGTCTTTGTTTATATTTAGGGACACATGTTGCTTGAGAGACACAATTTTCAACAAGTGTAGGTGTTTGTGGACAATTATACCCTTTGCGGCAACTCTAAGGGAAATACAACATGTATAAGAGAACTGAAAATGTTTGTGATGAATTTTTCAGTTCACCGGTGTTTAGAGCGCTAGAGATTTCAAGAACAAAGATCTTTGTCTGATCTAAACTATTTTCCAATTCTAAATCATCAACTGTCAAACCTTCATATCCAAGATTTTCTAGAACTTCACTTAAATCTGATACAAACCAAAGTTTTACTACCTCAAAACTGAAATCTTTTAGAGATTCACTAAAATCTGATACAAACCATAGCTTTCCTCTAAACAGAAAACGATGAGAGAGCAACACCACAACATGTCGTCATCTTCTTATACACCATGAGCTTGGACCTGGTTGTCGTTACGTCGTCCTCTTCACTTGATAATTGTAAAATTAGACAAGTTGTGTCTCTTTTGGATTCATGGTCTTCTACATAGTGATGAAGATGAAAAAAGAAGGTAAACGATTAAGGGTTTGAATCTGGAAAAATGAAGAGTTTCAAAAAGTAAATCTGAAAATGAAAGTGGAAATATGAGAGAGAATAAAGAGACATGTTTGTATTTTTAATTGTTTTTTAGTTTTGTTTGAATGTGTGGATAATAAATTTAGTTGAAAATAGTAAACAAAAGTTAGAAATGTAAAATTGAGACTTAGTTGAGGGCAAGAAGGACAAATTACATAGGGAAAGTGTGTGACATGTGATAAGTGTCTTAGAGTGTAATTCTAAAGTGAGAATGTGTCTTATAGGGTAAATTTTTCAGTTATAAGCCACAAAATTTTCTGGGAATTCTTTTCAACTTTTTCTTTTCCAAAAATTAGAACAACTAAAATGTATTGGTTTCACCTCAACATGGATTCCAAATCACGAGTTTCTTATTCGTTGTATTGCATATCAATAAACCGTTGTAGTGAAAGACGTTATATTTTCTCAGTTTATAAGATTTTTAACGCATATTAAAAAGATTACTTAAAACCTCTATTTTACATTCTATTCACACACTAAATATGTTTCTTTCTAATTAATACAATAATACAGTAAAGTTTAGAACAAACATTTATTCAAAATTTTGCATTGAAAACACAAAACAACAATTTAGATAAAAAATTAAAACTCTAAAACGATACCTTGTAAGGGAGAAAGTACAAAGCGACCAGGCATCAGCATTTCGGGTATCAGTATAGTCTGGTTTGGGTATTTTGGGTATTGAGTAGTTCAGATAGAGAGTTAGAGGATCCATTTACTATTTGGTATATTTTCGGTTCAAGTATTTTTTTTCCAGATAGTAAAACTAGGAACCAGAAACTATCTAGAAAAAATTGGTTCTCATTTGGTTCCGGTTTTGGTTGAGTTAGTTTGGGTAACTTGAGTAATTCAGCCCAGTTATAGGGTATTTTGGGTAAAATATCGAATAATATGGATAATTTGGATAAAAATCTATGATATTTCGGATTACTTTGGATATTTAGGAAAAACCTATCTGGATACTTTCATATACTTTTGGATATTTCAGATACTTTATTATAATTTAGTATTTTAAAACTATTTTCGGATACTTTTAACAAAATTTTAAATTAAAATATATATTTAATTCTATTATATGTATATACAATTAATACTTTTATATATTCGGGTACCCGTTCGGTTCTTGGTTCGGATCGGGTTCAATTCGGTTATTTTGGATATAGAAATATAGGAACCATTTGGGCATTTGAAAGTTTCGGTCCAATTCTGGTTTCTGATATTTCGGTTCGGTTTTGGTTCAGTTCTTCGGTTCCTTTTCTTTTTGCCGATGCCTAATAGCGACTGGTGTAGCATTAGGGTTGAATTAAGAGTTTCGAAATGAAAAACCACTAAGGTTGAATTGAGAGTTTCAAAAAGAAAAACAACTAAAATGTATTAAATACAAATGCCAATTTTTTATTTTATTATATGCAGATGTCAATATCCTTCGTGCTTCATCCCACCAATATCACAACCAAACAATTTCGCTATTGTTAGTTGGGAAAATTGTTTTTTTTAGGCCAAAACCATTAAAACATTGTCCCTTTAGGCTAATCTCATTTCAGACTTTAAAAATGAAGTTTATTTGTAATTAGCCTTGTAGTTGATGCTATGACTAGCAATGACATATGCTTAATTCTCTTTATGCTACATTTGGTGGTGAGAATATATAAGGATGTGTACGGAGTGAATAAACAGAATTTTAAAGATATACGTGATTTTATTTGATTTGTCCAAATAATCGATTTTTTTAAGTCGATTTAATCTGTAGTAACCTTCCGGATATTCGGTAATATGAATATCCAGAATAATCTGTTTTCACCGGATATCCAATTCGACCACTAGTAAATAATAAAATATTAAAATATTAAAAAGAAAAATTTGATATAAAATAATAATGTTAAATCACACAAATCAAAAAACAACATACTTAAAAAATTTTAATAACTAAATAATTAATCTAGAGAATAATTTAAAAAAAAACTTATATAGAGATATAAATTATATATTTTGTATATAATTTTATATACATCTATATATATGTATATAACAAATGTGATCGAATATCCATTTTAAAATATTAGTGTTTATGATTTAATTCTTGTTTTGGCGGATATTGAGTTTTAGTATTTGTTTTCATTGGTAAAGTTACAAATATATGAATTTTTGAATCGAACTAAATTTTATGGATATTTTGTCTACCCTTATGAATATCTTTATCTCACAGCCTAACAACTTTTATTCTAATTTTCATACCTAAAAAGAGTAAATTATTCCACTTGGATTAGTAATTAATGGTAACTAGGTGATTATTCATGCGCATGCGAATGGTGAAATTTATATTAATAATTTTTGAATACTAGATTTTTTCAACCATCATGTCGTAAGTCCCAAAACGTATAATCATGGATTGTCAATATAAGGTTGATGAGTAGGATCTTGTTTAATAATATTGTGTTTTTAACCTATTTAATTTATATTGGGATTCACTAATATCATCCGATATTATAATTCACCATCTCACTTCGATATAAAGAATTGTATTTTTAAAATGATATGATCAAATAACATTTGAAAATTGCGTTTGTGTGAATTAACATTAATTATGTATACAAATTATTTATGCATATTATTATTTATTTTGTGTGCATTCAAATATTATGCAATAATAAATATATTTAATAATTGAGAAGCAAGTAACTATTACGTATATAATTAAATTAAAGTAAGCATATAAATAAAAACAATCTCTCTTTTTATTTAAAATATTCTTGTTGGTAAAAAATAAAAAATTATATATTTTCTATGATATATAAATAAAATAAAAATTATATTGTCATAGATATATAGTATATTTTAATATGAATATTTATTAACTGAGACTTCATACTCATATAATTTTATTAACATTTTTGATATTTGATGTAACAAAAATATAATTTTATATATGATATATATTTTACTTTAAATTATACTGAAATATATATATATATATATATATATATATTAACTTATATAATCTTAATATATATTAATTGAGACTTCATATTTATACGATTTTATGATCATTTATATTTATATATATATATATATATATATATTTACTTATTTAATCTTAATATATATTACTTGAGACTTCATATTTATATGATTTTATGATCATTTGTATCTTGTTATAACAAAAAAGTTAAACCATTGATCACAAAAACTTCAATGTGATTTTTTAACAGTCATAGTAATCTATAAATCATTTAAAAAATTCAAAATATAGAATATAAGAAAAAATCTAATTTTTATTATATGCTTAATATGATTGTTTAATTTTTGTTTATGCATATTATTTAAATAAAAATGATGGAGGATACAAAAGTTGTTTTTAAATCTTTATTATTCAAAATTATTAGTTGTCATATATTTGGTAACCTTATTAGGTAATTGTGTAGCTTTTATTTAAAAAAAATGAATAATATTTTTTTAGACATTATTAATTAATTTGATAGGTAAATTAATAAAATAATATAATATATGTTTAGATGAACCAACCTATTTTCTAAGGATTATAAAGATAATCATAGTGATGATATGTGGTTACCAAAATATGTTATAATGTTCTAAAATTAATATATATATATATATATATATATATATCTATATATATATATATCTATCTATCTATATATATAAAGTATTGTTCTCTCCCTCTTGGTGTTGCCACGTCATCAAATAAGAGATTCTGAGCGTGACATGTGGCAGGGGAGGCAAATCTGCTGCGTTTCATTTCGTCATCATGTATAACAGTTTTTAGGGCTTTTGATATAGCAAGCCTTCATTTTATCATATTTGCGTTCAGCCCTTTACTCAAATTAGGCTAAGTGAAACGCAGTGTAACATGTAGGGTTAGACAAACATTCTTTTTCGTTTCTCCAGAGCTCATGGCTGTTGGGGTTTCACAGCCGATCTTTCGTCTTCTTCTTCACAGCACGAAGGGATACCTGTAACCGAATAATCCTCTTAAAATCCTCCATTAATCTATCACCCACGACCTCTATTCAATGCCAGTTCTGATTATGTAAGGCGGCGAAGGTTTTGCTATAAAAAGGTTAGCTTTCTTACTTTCAGAATCATCCCCGGTTAAATAATTCTGTGAGCTATAGTTATCGTTTCGGTATTCCTCCCCGATTTTCAGATTGGCCGCTCCTCCTCAACTGTTCAAGTCCGTCATGGTGGAGAGCTCATGTGAGTAGATAGGCTTCTACTAGATTCTTTATGGCTATTGTTTTGTTTTTTTTTAGATTTTCCAAAGATATTATCACAGCCCGATATAGACCGCCAATATTCTTCGTGAGTGGCGATAAAGAAAATTGTGGTTCATCATCTTCCTCGATGTGTGACGATCTAGGTACGGCTGCTCAGATGTTGGGAGGCTAGAAACATCAAACTCGCATTGATGGGAATGGACTACGTTTAAAGGTTTTTTTCGTTCTTAAATCTCATGATCATAATAGTTTTGAACTTCATCGGCGTTTACATTCATAAGTATGAAACTTTTTTACTGATCTTTTTTTTGAATCTCTTTTGAATGAGATATTTTGAAACTTTATAGGATTACGTTTAACCATTCTTAGTTCTCATGATCGTAGGAGTTTTTGAACTTTTCCGGCTTTCAAGTTCATAAGGATAGTTTTTTCACACATTTATTGATTCTATTTTCAGTGAGAAATTTTGAAACCGTGTGTTGATTATGTTTGCCCGTTTTTAAGTCTCATGATCATAATATTTTTTAACTTTTCCGGTGGTCACATTCATAAGCTTTTTTATTCAGATTTGTATTGAATCTTTTTGATATAGATATTTTGAAACCGTTTGTTTATTATGCTCTCTTTTTCTCATTTGTCCAGTTGACCCTCATTCCAGCCACCATGAAGGTTCACCTGTCTCACAACTTTCAGGGATCGTAAATCTCATTAACTTTCATCATTCCTCTTCACGTTCGACTCTCATACAGGGATCCATCACCGTTCCAACACCTCCCATAAGAAGGATTTATTTACGAGCTCAGTGTTAGATGTAGAAGCGAAACCATAGCCATACGCTTCACCGAGCTTACCAAGTTCGTCAAGATTGCCAGGTGTTGGTTTTTAGCCCGTTTATCATTTTTCTAATCTAATTTTCATCCCATAATAATCTACCAACGTTGTGCAGACATCATAGGTTAAGTTAACCTCATAAGAATAACTTTCAATTGTAGACAATTATGCTGGGATACATCAGTCTGTCTCAGCGTGTTTGACAGGGAAGCTAGCCTACTCCACTGGAATTTGGAGCAGGCGGGTGTGGAGCCTACGGTCATTCTTGCCACAAGCATAAACCCAAGAGGTACAGGCCTTCTACAGAACATGTTTCTGTCTACAAACTGTTCAAGCTCCTCAAGCTCAGCAAAGTATAGAGATGTCCAGAAAAAAAGAACATGAAACGGTGCCAGAGCTATACGTCTTAACATACCCAAACTTACCGTTCCTGGTGTATTATCCTATAAAATCTCTCTTTCTCATGTTCTTTACGTCAATGTTTCGCAGACTACAAAGCTGCATGCATTGAAACCACAAATGGGTGATGCTACATATATAAATGTTGGCCAGATAATGAACAAGCTCACAAAACTCTTTGTAAGCACAAATTAAAAAGCAGTAAGGTCCGCTGTTGCAGCTTTTACCCGGCGTTGTAGAAGTTTACTGGGATGTAAAAGAATATTCTGAAACTAAAAGATCATAAATCCAAATGTATCTTACTTTGTACACCTTTATAAACAAACTTTTAAAGATACACAAAACTTATATTTGCACTTCTAAAATGGCTCTAATCACATCATATAAATTTTACAGAGGGTTTATAGACATGTACAACTCATAAGCCGCATGAGAGCCTTCCATTGATGCACAACCACAAAGTCAGCCATATTTAGTTTGAAGGTGAGATGTGGAAACGAAATTGAAAACACGATGTAGACATATTTAAATTGTTTATCTTGGCTGTCGATATTGTTTTTTTTTTCTCTAAGAGAATAGCCCTCAGCTACATATCATGTATTAGTGCATAACCATGTGACATCACAACTATCATATATATAAAAACCACAACACAAACTTTTTTATACTTTGGTAATAACTATTTTGATCAACAACCAATTTTGAGATAACAATACAGATTAGATTTATTGTTCCAAAATGATTATATATATATATATATATATATATATATATATATATATATATATAACGTGTGTGTGTGAAAAAATAAAGATGGTGCAATTACATCAAAACAGACGTAAGTGGAACAAACAATTTGAAAAGCCAAATTTTCAAACCCCCGTGAAAGTTATGGATTCAATAATTCTAAAACTACAATAAATTTTAATTGGTTGTACATTTAACATATTTTACATCAAAATTTATATAACTAAGATAAAATAATACTAGATCATGGGTCTGGTATTTGGGTTGTAAATGCAGAGATTTTGTTGTAAGAATTTAGTTAGTTTTAGTGATGTATTTGTAAGTTTTTTAATGTCAAAAATATCACAAATTTTAAATCGCTGATTTAAGAAAAAATCTTTATATATAAAATAGATTTTGTCTCTTCCTTAGAGAGACACGTCATCAATTTGGATGTTCACAGTGCAACACATGTCTCTTCTTTATTTATATAATTTGGGCTTTTCGTTTATGTTATTTTGTTGTTGTGTGTATGGGCTGCGATAGTGGTGGGCTACGCTTGATTTTAAGACAGGCCCGTAACCTGAATAAGGTAAACCCTAAGCTTCTCACCATCAACTCTTTCTTCGTTGTAAGGCGACTTCTCATCTTCATCTTTATCATTTCTACCACTGAAACGCTCTCGATTATTTCTTCTTCGTGTTTAATCTATTAATTCAGTCAACTACGATGTAACCTTGAATGCGTGCTTTGATTCGGAGTCGGTGTATCTACGAGTATAAATAAGTGAGCATTCTTCTTCTTGCAATCATCTTATCAATCTGTTTAAACAGCAAAACACATTTATTTTCTGGGGTATGGCTAACTCCAAGTTTCCCTTTCCGATTTGAAGTCAGGTAGATATTCTTCTAAAGTTAAAGTTAGATTCCTGCGATTCTGGGAGCGAGAAATGTTAGGTGCGGTGGTGAACTCATGTCATTCGATATGCTTTTGATTGATTCGAAACCAGCATACATCCCCCCCCCCATTACTTTTATTGCGTGATCTTCGAGTATAAATATGTACGACTCATCCCCTGAAATCCATAAGTTCAATCTTCTCAATCGTTAGATTTCTAAATTACATAGTTAAGAATGGCTAATTGTGCTCCCCTACTCGCTGATTCGGAAGCTGGCTGTTGTACCTCCACGAGGTTCAACTACTTGGTTTTGGGAGTCACTGAATCTTAAGCTCCGCGGAGAGCTTATGTGTATATATATGCTCCTCATCTATGCGAAGGTGATTCCGGCGAGAAACTCATAATCATCAAACTATATTCTTGAAAAGATTGAATATCTGTTTAGGAGATGTTATTTGGTTTCGTTTGTTGAATTTTTGTTCGTTGCCGTATTGCAGGCGACTCATTCAAGCCACCGTCAATGCCTTCATTTGTATCCAGCTGCAATCTTTCAATGTGAAACTGATGGATAAGGAATAAATTCTGTTTTCTACTATAAAGTTTTGGATACTTATTTAAAAGAGCTTTCACCCCAATTTGAAGAAAGCATTCAAGTAACTTGAGCTTTCACTTCTTGATTTTGTGATATTTGCTAGCTACAGCTAGCATGAAAAATACATGAGGAATATAGTTATGAATGTAACAATTGTTTCCACTCAGTTTTATAGGTAGCTTTGAAAGAAAAAAGTTTAAGCCATCAATGAGGAAATAATCATAACTGTAACAAACTTAGAGGAAATATTGACAACCATTTTAATGGTGAGACAAACTTATGAATTCTAAAAATAACAAAATAAAATAGTAAAATATAATATCAAATGTTAAGTAAGATGATGAATATGGTATCCCTCAATACTTAAAATTTTCTAAAAGACAAAACGTTATTACACACATAAATGCAAACCTAAAACATAAACTATTGAAATATTAAAAATCAATATTTGGAAATATTTTATTAATCAAAATTCTAATTAGAAATAATAATTATATATTATATTTTTTTTTTTGAAAAATCGATGTTTAATATATGGAAAGTGAATATTTCCAAATATTTTATTCCTAAATTTTCGGAACTGCTTGTCCTTATCCGTTGAATATGTATTCTACTATAAGTAGAATGCAGCACGAATGTTTGAAATCAATTTATACCTATTTTAGATTAATAGAAATGTTTAGATTCCGATTTCTACTGATTTTAGATACATAGGTTAAGCACATAATGTGTATTCCATTTAGTTTTAGATTACTATTATTTACGTAGAACTTGTATTCTGAACATAGTAGATTTTATGCAAAAAGTAGATTTCATTTTCTACTTCGTAGAACGCCAATTCTAATATATGTAGAACAAAATATAAAATTATGATTTAAAATATTTTTAAAACTGGAAAAAATACTACTAAGTTGTTGTAGATATAACATCATTAGTTAGTATTTTTTTGATTTTTTTGTTCATAAAACTATTTATTTGATTAGTTTCCTAAAATACTTAAGGGCATTAGAGTCAAAAATGGTACAAAATAGAAATTAGCCTAAAGGGACAATGTCCTAATGGTTTTGGCCTAAAAAACAATTTCCCCATTAATCAATTAATCTGAATTAAAAACAATATTTTTTTATATTAAAAGAAGAAGTATAAAGTAGAAAGGGAAAAAGAAAAACTGCGAGAGTTTAGTAGTTTTACCCTAATTTCTTTTCAGTTTACTCGTCTTCTCCGTTGAAGTTTCTAAACTCTATCAATGGCGATTTAGGGTTTTTAAATGATTTTTGTTCTCCATCGGTGTTTATCCACTTTTTCGTCTCCATTCTTCTTTTCTCATTCTTGTCATCCTCCTCTTCATTCTCACACACAAATCAACGAAATCAAAGTGTTCTTCCTCTACGGGTTTTGTCGGACGGTCCATTTACCTCTTTTTTTTCATCAATTGCATCAAAACCTAACGTTTCTTCACACTCGATATGCAATTACTTCTATATATTCTCCTAACACTGAATATTTTAAAACCGATTTATCATATCTTTCAAACTAAACTTAGTTGTATGGGTTGATTAATCATCTTATACACTATGATTAAGTCATGCATGTTACTGTTTTTGATTTGTATTTGTAGATTATCGATTTAGTTTCTTTGTAAAGGGAAAAAATCGGATCTTCATAGTAAAGAGAATTAAAATGAAAGAGAGCTTATACTCATGTTAAACATGTTGTGTTGTTGGCCGATTGTAATGTCTGTTGTTCCATCAAATCTTAGAAATAGGTGGAACATATGTTCTATAATATTCAGTTTGTGTTTGTAAAAGTACATTTATGTTCTTATACTGCTCTCAATGTTTGTGCGATGTTACTGTTACTTTAACAAGTTGATTTTCTATGTATATGGTTCTGCTGGTTAGTTAAACTTACAATCTTATTTCCTCACTTGTAGTTATGTCTGAGGATTTTCCAAAGGGGCTTTTTAAGGAGGGTGATGAGATCCAAGTGCCTAAGATCGATAATAACTGTCGGTTGGTAAACATTATGACAAAGTTGGTGATTAGGCTGCCAAAGAAGTTGAAGAAAGTGAATAAAGATCGGATTTTTCACAGGTTTTTAAGTTGCATGAAAATGGTCTTGGGTATTCTGCGAGAGTGATACACATCTTCTTGTGTAGGGAGCCGTCCACTTACGAAATGCACAAGCTTTGGTTTGTCTTTGCAAGGAACCCACTCCGAATTTTATAGCAAGAGTTCCACGCTGTAACCAAGCTTGAGTGCAACACTAGTCTTTCACTTAAAGAAGAAGATGTCTGAGAAGATGATGGTGGTTTCTGGATCAAAGTGCTGAAGAGAAAGGAGGGAATTTCTATCTTGAACATGTGGAAGAAGCACAACAAAGCTGTTAAGAAGTGGAGTAATGATGATCGAATATGATTGTTCTATCTTTGCATCATTGTTTGTGAAGTTTCAGTGAGAGATGAGAAGGCTAATACCCTCCTCAAATACATAAAGGTGGTCATGGATCTTGAGAAGCTTCGAAAGTATCCTTGGAGTGTTGTTGTGTTTGACCTTCTTCTAGAGTCAGTTGCCAAAACTCGTGACAAACTGAAGGATACCACTACTAGTTACATGTCAAATGGCTTCTCCTACGCATTGCAGATTTGGGCAATGGAAGCAACACCAATGATTGGAAATATCTTAAGGAGGGTTCTAAATGTATAAACTGTATGGGAGATGTGAAGGTGTCATATGAGGAGATCATTCGGTTGGAGAACATCTTTGTACGAGAGGTAATTAGCTTGGTTTAAAATGAGTTCAATCGGTCTGAAATGAGTTATAAGAAACTAACTATCATTTACCTTTCTTGTGTAAGATGTACAAGAGCTTAACATTCGACGTTCATAGAACCACCAGATCAACATTTCTCTTATACTATCTAGCAAAGGAATAACTGGATATTTTGTAAGTGATTTTAGAACTGAATTTATCGACTCTGCAGGGTTATTGGTCCTAATGTGGTACATGGATCGAAGGAAGAGACAACAATCCCATTTAGTCGCATTAACCTCTTGTAGATATCTTCCAAGCGCATGACTCATATCAAAAATTTTGGTGAAAAACGTTCCTGAAATTTAGTTAACCTATATGCCGTGAAGCTTTTTCAACCAAGCCAGTCAACCCCTTAGTCTTGAAAATTTTAACAATATTTATCAACAAGTGGTGAATGCCAATTGCATGTGTTGATTGAGGGTAGACAGTACCAATTGCTTTAGCAATTGACGAATTTATATATAACAGAAAAGCTAAGCCTTTACTATAAAAATAACGACATTCAACTGTATTAAGAACCACTCTCATGAATCGTCAGTCAACAACTCCAAATTCAATCAGATACAAATTAGAGTTACCATCACTACAAGAAATATCGGTATTGGTAGCAGTTCGCGGTAGCACAAATTCACCAACTGCTACTAAAACTGGTTAAATCCGAGCCCAATTTATTCATAGCGTTAATTGTGCGCAAGGGAAAAGATCAATTACCCGATAAACTAAAAACGATAATGATAGCTGTAAAATGTTTTGGAGGCAAAACACTTAGTTTTTTTTAATTTCTCCGCCATTTTTTTCACTCGAGCATGCAATCATAGATACCCACATCTCTCCGAAATTTCACCCTAATCTCTTTTCCTTTGGTCTTCTTATCGGTGCCAGTCAGTTAGCAGGTGAAACCCAATATCGATCTGTGTCGGTATGAACCCTAGATTGATTTTTTTTTTTGATTTTATGAATGCTTTGATTAATTTCTTCGGTTTCTTTGAAGCTTGTACAATTTCGTCTTCTGTGAACCATAGTATTTGATTACTGATTTGTAGTTCTTAATTGTTTCAACTCTGTTTCGCTTTCGATGAGGTCTGATTTGTGATTCTTTATTGGGTGAATATGATTTGATTTTGGTTCTTATTTGTTATATTTTGCTTTGCAAGTTTTAGCTTTTGATTGCTTCTTTCTGTAGTGAAGCCGACTTGAAATCTTGAGGATGTTATTGAGGTTATTTGTTTGAGTCAAATATAAGTTTTGTCTTGTTTGTGTTTTTGATTGTCTAGTACTTTTTAGTGTCCGATTGATTGAATATATACTTGACTGTTTTTAGAGATGCCAATGTGAATGAAAATGTGTTTGTTTGGTATTATTTGATATTCTTATGTGTTTGTTTTGGTTATGAGTTAGAAACTTAGAACATAAACATGGTCGAAAAGTCATGAGTTCATCTTAGTAGGTAAAGTAAAACAATATATACTTAATGATTTATTGGGTGATTAAGAGAGTTCTAATTTTACTATTGTTTTATGTTTGCATCTGTCTTAACCAAAAGATTATCCTGGTTATGAGAGAGGTGCTTGGGACTTTGTGAGGTATGTTGGTGCAGCTTTACGACACTATGAGATGATCATTTGCCCTTGCATTGACTGTTGCAACGTAGATCGTCACTCAGCCGGTGTTGTTGTTGATCATCTTGTGACAAAGGGAATGTATTTGAGTTACAAGATTCCCTGGTATCATCATGGATAAGTGATATCAGGGAATGACTGTAGAAGTAATGGAAGTGGGAGGAACAAAGAGATTTTAGGGTTATACCAAACAATTGTGTTTCATGACGAAGAGTTTCTTAGACAAGCTGACCTAAGTGAGCTTGCTGACGGTGAAGATAAGCAAGAAGATGAGTTTCTTGCAAAGCTAGCTGATGCAAAACACCTCTGTGTCCAATTTGTGAAAACCACAACAAGCTCTCGGTGATTGTTTCATCTTTAGGATACAAACACAAAGTGGTTGGTCTAATAGAAGCGTCGTTCTTCTGCTAGAGACTTTGCCACAAATGCTAACCAAAGATATGTCTTGCACACATCCTTGTACGAAGTGAAGAGGTTTCTGAGATATTTTGAGATGGGTTATGAAAAGATACATGCTTGTGTGAACGACTGCTGTCTATTCTGAAAAGAGTTTCAGAATCTTAACAAATGTCCAAAATGCAGCGCTTCACGATGGAAGATTAACACGTGCACAAGTGATGTTAAGGTTGGAATTTCATAGAAGTTCTTAGGTACCTTCCTCTAATTCCACGTCTCAAGAGGATGTTCAGATCAGAGGACATGGCGAAGGACTTAAGGTGGCATTTTACTAATAAGAGCAGTGATGGAAAAAGCTGACATCCTGTAGATTTTGTTACTTGGGATCAAATGAATGACAAATACCTGTCATTTTCCGCTGAAGAAAGGAACCTTAGGCTTGGATTTTCAACTGATGGGTTCAATCCTTTTGACATGAAGAACGTCAACTATAGTTCTTGGCATGTTTTGTTAGTGAATTACAACATGTCACCTGATAAGTGTATGAGGAGGAGAACATCATGTTGTCATTGCTGACTCCTAGTCCAACCCAACATGGAAAGAATATAGATGTGTACTTAGAACCACTTATAGATGATCTCAACCATCTGTGGGAGAAAGGAGATTTAACGTATGATGTATTCAGTCAGACTACTTTCACGTTAAGAGTCATGCTTCTCTGAACCATTCACGATTTTCCAGCATATGGAAATCTTGCAGGCTATAAAGTAAAGGGCAAAATGGGTTGGCCTGTTTATGAAAAAACATAGATATTATTTGTTTGAGTAATTGCAGGAAGCATGTATATATGTCCCATCAAAAATGCCTACCCCCCACACATGCTTATCGAGGAAAGAAAGGGTGGTTTGATGGAAAAGCTGAGCATGGGAGAAAAACTAGGATTTTGAGTGGTCATAACATAAAGCAAATACTCAGAAATTACAAGAATGATTTTGGAAATCTGAAAGTAACCGGAAAGAAGAGGAAGAACACTGAGTCTGTTGGATCAGACACCAATACCGATGATGAATCCAGTGAATCAGAGGAAGAGGAAGAACCAGTAAATGAGGTGGAGCTATCTAGATGGAAGAAGCGGTTAATCTTTTTCAAGTTGCCTTATTAGAAGGTTTGCTTCTACTAGTATTTTATATCCATATTTTTAGAATTCTTTTATTATAGCTTTCTTTGACTCTCTTATCTTTGTTGTTTTGTCCAAGATCCCGGCTAGACACAATTTAGACGTGATGCACGTGGAAAGAAATGTTGCTACAAGCCTTGTCGCTACGTTGTTCCATTGTGGGAAATCAAAAGATGGTCTTAAGGCTAAAAAAGATCTGGAACTCCTTGGCATTATGAAGGATTTACATCCCTAACCACATGGAAAAAGAACATACCTTCCTCGAGCTCCTTGGTCCTTGTCAAGCAAAGAAAAGAAACTATTCTGCAAGCACCTATT
This sequence comes from Moricandia arvensis, assembly GCA_905132765.1. Classification (NCBI taxonomy): domain Eukaryota; kingdom Viridiplantae; phylum Streptophyta; class Magnoliopsida; order Brassicales; family Brassicaceae; genus Moricandia; species Moricandia arvensis. Next base: position 44,038 of record CAJHQP010000608.1, on the reverse strand, counting down.
GGACTTCAGAGGTCTCGATAGCTACTGCTCAAATATATCAAGGTGTGTGAAGATAGATGAATGTAAGATATTAGGACTGATGTCACATGATTACCATGTCTTGATGCAACAACTTCTTCCGGTTGCTATTAGAGGTATCAACTTAGTCTTTTAACTTTGTCTGAGTCATGCATTATATGTCCTGACTTTGATATCCAGTGCTTCTTCTCTACATGGTTGTTACATAAAGGTGTTAGGATAGCTATTGGACGCCTATGTACATTCTTTAATCATCTTTGTCATAAATTTATTGATAAAGAGACAATTTCAGTAATGGAAACTGAAATTTTCGAAACTCTCTGCATGTTTGAGAGGTTTTCCCCTCCAAGTTTTTTCGACATAATGGTGCATTTGACAGTTCATCTAGGCTAGGAAGCTCGGTTATGTGGACCAGTCCACTTTTGTTGGATGTACCCATTTGAGAGGTACTACTTATAACATAGAAGACATTATCTTTAACAGTCAATAATCATGCTTCCAACGTTAAATGACCTTAGTCTTATTCATGTGCATGAAAGTGCTGAAAGACTTTGTAAAAAAACCCTGCAAGACCAAAGAGTTGTATAGCTAAAGCGTATCTGGCTGAGGAATGCATGAGATTTTGCTCTCAGTTCTTGAAAAACACATCAAGTGTTGAGGAGAAACCTGATAGAAATACTAAATTCGAGAGTAGTTCTGTCCTGGAGGGTCTTCCAATCTCTGCATCAATTTGTTGTGTTCTTTCTGAGAAGGAAAAACATTGTACATCTTGCTGTGATTCAGAATATGGCAATTGTGGGACCTTATGTGGAGTAAGTTTTTGGAAGGTTTCTTGTATTTTTTACAATAATTATTTGTAAGTTTCTAATAATTTGTTTTAATCCATTTGAAGCATGCATCTACAACATATTTAGGACACTGTTGAAATATGTAGACGTGATGCAACAACATTATGGAGAACACACACACTGAATTTGCGTCTTGGTTAAAAGAGAAGGTAAGTTATACTTGATTAAGCTTGAATTTAATTTTCTGTTTCCTATTAGTTCAGATAATCAAGAAAAAAACACTGAAGTGGCTGGCCTACAGTCCTCGTCTTAGCGCGAGGACTTACACTAGTTACATAGTGAATGGTCTCTTGTTTCACACCAATTTAGTTGACATGCAAACTCAGAACAGTGGTGTTCTATATGAGGCAACAACAATATGTAGATCTAGTGCGAAGACACTTCTCAGATGGTTGATTTAGTTACATACTATGGTAGAATGGTTGAGATATTTGTACCCTTGGGCCATGGTGCATGTCGAATCTTTGTGGATGTTGTCAAGGTTAAAGATGCTGCTGTGTGGAGGCAAACATCTGAGATCGAGTATCTGGAAGATGCATTTGGAAGCTGTATTGCTTGGCCAGAGGATAAAGTGGCTACGGTGAGATTTTGTTTTTTCATTATTTGATCTCTAGAGTGTTTCAGAAGTGGGGAAGTACCTCAAACTAATCTGAGATGTCTTTGTTTTCAGGTATAACACCAAAAGAGAAGAAACCAAACAATTAAGTTATTTTGAGACATAAATCACTTGTGTTTGTCAGCTTGACAACATATAGGTTCGTTTTATCCTAGAACTTTGTTTTATTTATGTTTTGGATCTTTGTATGATTTGGATCTGTATGAGTACTGAATTTTTTTGTATGTGTTTAAATTTTCACTTTTACAATTCACAATAAGCCGAAAAAGAAAATGTCAAAATGCCTTATAATATAACAATGCAAAACAATAATTATGCTTGTAAATACTAAAATTGATTCATGGTTTAAAAATTAGAATAGTGGCCTTAGGTTTAGTTTGACGGTTTTATGTTTAGGGATTCGATTTAGGGTTTAGGGTAAGGATGTATTTTAGGGTTAAATCTCAACGTCTTTGTTTACAATTTAGAGTGTAATTTGAAGTGTTTCGTTTACTGTTTATATATATTTGGTTTAGGGTTTAAATTTTAGTTTTAGGGTATATGGTAAACTGGTTTAGTTATACTGTTTAGGATTTATTAACAAAAGTTAACAAAACACAAAGAAAAATATTTTATTTATTCACAAAATGATGTAATCTTTCACACTTATATTTTAAAGGTTTAGTTTTTTTTGTATTTCGATTTAGGGTATAGAGCCAATTTTAGTTTTGGGGTTTATTTGTTCACGAATGATAAATCTTTGCATAATATTATATTTTTGACCTTTTTATAATTCTAAAATACAAACAGTAGTTTTTCATGTTAAATAAGTCATTTTCGTTTATAAATGAAAATTTTCATTAATGTTTGTGGAGCCAAAAATATATTCTCAATGATTTGGAGCCAAGTAAAAATTCATTGTCTTTATATTCATAGGAAAACTAAAGGTCTTTAGGTTAAAAATATCGACTTTCCCTTTCTTCTTAAAAAAAAAATCGCCGAATCCATCTCTTAACAACCAAAATTGGCGAATCCATCTCTCTGTAGCCACCACGAATCTCTGTAGCCACCACAAATCCTTCTTTTCTCTGTTAGTATCTCTTGACGATTCCAATTTCGTATCATCTCTCTCGAGTACCATCTGCTCACTCACGAAGAAGTTAATTGGAAAATGTGAGAGAACTCTAAACCCTATATTTAACTCCCCTGTCTAAGTATTATATTATTCTGATTAGAAGTGCATTTTGTTTTTAGATCTCGAAATATTGGAAGCCTTGCAGATCTTGGAAGGGAACAAAACAAAAGTAAGCCAAAGACTCGATATCTTTTACCATCTTCATGTTATCCTTTTCGTTTTATTTGTTCACTAACTTGTTTTCAGATTAAACTTGTGTCCCAGTTGGCTATTAAGACACTCTAATGGAAGCAAGGAAGGGCATCATCTATGGACTACCTGCATCCGGAGTGAAACAGAAACTCAAGTAACATCCACGACAAGAAGCAATCAACTCAGCTCAAATGAAATGCCCAAAACAAGAACAAGGATTGTCCTCAAGAGGAAACAATGTGGAAGAGATAAAAAGAACTGAGTTCAGCTCTCTAGGCTACTTGATTCGTATTGAGGAACTTGAAGAAGACATCAAGCCAATGTTTCGGATGTTGACTAGAGACATGAATAACAAAGCAACTCACCTCCATTGAGAAGCCCAAAAATGAAGAAGCTTCATTATAATTTCATTGTCAAATTTTATTATCCTTTTGCCTTGTTTTGAAGTTTTGTAATGCCTATATGTCTTGTGCTTTGGATCCATTGTAGATGCATTATTATGTTTATGACATTTTGTAACCCTTATATGTTTAATTAGTGTAAATTATTTTTAAATTATTATTGATTAATTTATTAATTATGCAGTTCACTGATCCAAATTTATTATTAATAGCACAAAATTGGGGCACCTAATGCGTATTATATAAATTAATGTAGCAACACAAGAAAATCTATGAAATTTAACTTCCTAGCACGAAAAATATGCTACCTCAAAAGATCCAATAATAGCAAATAAATGCTATTAAAGGTATAAAACTCGATAAACACAAACTTTACGAAAATATATTCAATGACAAAGAAAATATGTTATAATAAAATGTATTACAGCAATTAATAAACACCATAGAAAATCGAGTAATAGCGAGAAAATGTGTCATTAAATACATTACTATAACAGACGCACTAACGCTACAATAACTCTGTTTACCACAGCGTAAAAAAACGTTATTATAGGGGGGGGGTCATAGCTGCGACTAACATAGCGTTCATGGAAACGCTACTAAAACTATATGGTAGTTTTTTTCGTTGTGTTACCAAAGCCGATATTTCTTGTAGTGTATCTACAGTTGTAGCAACAAGTAGAACTCATTTGTATTTATTTTTCAGATACAACAAGTAGAATGACATTGTAGAATCCTCTAACGGGTTGTCCAAACAACAGAAATAGAAACATGGATTTCCCATCCTTAGTAGTTTCATAGTGAGTACTAGGATTAGCTTCTTTATTCATATGTAATATTTTGGTATTTTAACATAACTGTGATCTGGTATACCTCTTGCAGCTGCAATTGCAAACTCACGAGCTTCCCAAGCAAGACAATAAGTAATCTCACAACAATGCTCCAATCGCATAAGTTAAATGATGTCATCCGGTTTTGGGACTTCATTGGAATCGTCAAATCAATGTTATATCAGATTCCTAATTGTTCTTGCCGATGTTGTTTTCCCGAATTCGCTTTTCTTCGAAGGAGCACATGAATGTCTTTCCACACACTTGTTGATTATGAAATATGTAGACACATCCACACATTCCGCAAACATAGTCCAATTTTCACATCGTATCCTTACATCGAATATACCACCATTTTTTCGTGGATATGAGAACAATGCAATCAAAATTATTCTTCATCGCACAAATTTCCATTGTTGCCTTCAAAATACTTTTACTTCTGAAAATATGGTTCTTCTCCACGAAACATATACAAAATCGACCAGTTTTTTTGCTATTTCCAATGTTTCACCTTTTAAACCAGCTTCATCACAACCATCCTCATTGACATGATCCTTCTTTTATTCACGAGACTCCTTCGATGGTTTGAAAAAGTCTGCTGAATTTATTTCAGGAACATCATCATCCTCAACATTGCTCAAATCACAAGGCTCCTTATTCAAATCATATTGACTCGTTCCTTTTCTTGTACAACATTAGCAGACAACGTGACACAAGCCTATACGAATCATTCTTCACGTTGCCAAGAAAATTAGATACTTGTCAGACATTGCTGATAATAATGGAAGGATTCCCTCTTTGATTCACCATCTCATAACTGAACTCGCCATCAACGACATGATGGTCCATTCCATAATCCTCACACACCGAGATCTTCAGCTGCTCCAACAGAGTATTATTCCCTAATGTTATCATTCGACCATGCCATTCCTTGCTAACCACGAACTCCACTGCTCAGTGCGACCAGATATCCATACACCCGATTTAACATAAATAAGAACCATGTTTGTGTGGATAGAGAGAAGAGATGGTGAGATGAATGAAGAAGAAAGAGAAACAGAGATCGAAAGAGGGGGATATATCGTGGGAGCGAAGATATTTTGCGAGATTTACTATAGATTTATGGTAGATTTATGAAAGATAATAACCAAAATATGGAAACTTTATTTTTTTGTGATTTAGGTGAAATACATAAACTACATAGATTATAACGATGAATAAATTGTGGAATATATATTTTATCTTAAGCAGAGCGTAAGGTTAAAATTAGAACATATTATGAATCATAAATAAGTTAAGTTTTTTTTGATGAAATGTTAAATTTATTGATTATCAAGAGAAAGAAGTAGTAGTTAAAGAATCAAAAGAAAACATAATGCTAATTTTGTCTTATATGGGCACCAAACCAACATTGCGTTAATCCCTGGAGCTTCGATTTCTCATAATACTTAGTAGACATGATTCTTAATTAGCCTTATAGTCCTCCCAATAATCTTTGCCAACTGATCCACTAGTTTTTCAGCCTGTGTATGTCTTCTCTCGTTCTGTTCTTTCCAGATATATTATATGGACACCTGAAAAGATAGCCTCAGCATAATAGATGGTAAGAGCCCAACAGAACCTGCCATGATTCACTGAATATTTTCCTCTCAATCCGGTGAAGGTGTTGGCTGCAAGAGTGAACATATCACTTGTAGCCAAAGAGTATACGTGTATGGACAAGCGAAAAACAAGTGGTCTCTAGTTTCGTCTGGCTCCCCACAAAACATACAACACTGAACCTATCACGATCTCTCATTTGGGCTCCTGTTGAGAGTCTATCTTTAATCGCCAACAAAGTAATAAAAGCATACTTCAGAACTCCTTGTGCAAACCAAATGAGCTTACTCCAAGTAACTGTGGGAAGTGTAACACGAAGCAAGTCCCAAGTAGACAACACAGAGAGTACTTTGCCATTATCATCCTCTATGTTCTTCCAAAGCATTCCATCTTTTACGTTTGTTTCCAGCACAACATGTAACTCTTTTATTTTGTCGATCATCCGCTGAACATTTGTATCCCTTGTGTGTTTGAACCTCCACACATTACCCACAAGAACATCAGCAATACAAGCTTGTTTGTCTATGCCAAGATTCAGCCTCCCTCTATCCCATACAATCTTGATTAGTCGACCAATAGGATGCCATATATCAGTCCAAAATTTCACCAGTTTACCATCATGAATATTCGTCCTAATAAACTTTTGTGCCACTGGTCTAAGCTGAAGAAGTTTTTTTCCAAACCGAAGAACCCGCAGAACTTTCTTTAACCTCCCAAAAAGAAACTCCGCGCAACAAAGTTTGCTTCACTCACCTACTCCAGAAGGATTCTAAATCTATGAAGAGACACCATATTAGTTTTAGAGCGAAGACTATTAAAACTTCTACGATTTTGCAAACTCCTAGACCCCCTTTCGTTTTTATGACTACAAACATCTTCCCACACAACCTTTGCTCTTGTAGTGATATTTGGCGAGCCACTCCAAAGAAAAGCTGAGCACATGCTCTCAATCTTGTAACTACAGCCTTGAGGCAAACAAAGAGCTGAGCACCAGAAGTTGGTAATGCTGGCAGTAACAGATTTAATCAACTGAAGCCGACCTGCGAAGGACAAAGCTTTACTTGTCCAACTGAGAAATCGATTTCGAATCTTCACCAGTAAGGGCTCATAGTCATGGCATGTAATTGTCTTTGTTGTAAGAGGAAAACCATGATATTTTATTGGAAGAGCTGAGACAGTAAGACCAACTTCCCCTGCAGCCACTTCCCGTACTTGTTTGCCTCTCCCCGCCGCGAAGACAATTGATTTAGCCACGTTGATTCGCATCCCATACATGCGTGCAAACGCATTAAAAACATCCAGAGTACCATTGAGAGAAGCAGGAGACCCATCAGTGAATACAACAATATCATCACCGAAGCTTACATGCATGAGGTTTACTGCACAGAACATGGGGTGGTAACTAATACTTCTATTCACCACAGCTCTATTAAGAACTTAGAACATTGCTTACAATTACGTACAGATACGGTGAAAGAAAACAACCTTGCCTTAGACCCCTTCAGCTCAAAAAGAACCCCTCAAGCTCGCCATTGATAGAGACTGAGAAAGTAGCAATATCCATACACCGCATGATCCAAGTGATAAATAAATAAGGGATGTGCATTGCCCGAAGAGTAGTTTCAACAAAAGACCACTTCACCATATCAAAAGCTTCGGAAATGTCAAGCTTGACTGCTGATCTTAAAGAAATTGCAGGTTTATGATAATCTTTCACTAGTTCCGTGGCTAGCAATACATTCTCTAGGAGCAGCCTACCTTGGACAAACGCGCACTGGTTCATCTAAATAGCTTGGGGGAGAACAACTTTGAGCATGTGAGCCATATTCTGGAAATAATCTTATATACCACATTACAACATGCAATCGGTCTAAAATCACTCATCTTCTCAGCACATGTGGTTTTGGGGATCAGAGATAGAAGTGTTGCATTAATACTCCAAGGAAGCAATCCAAATAGAAAGAAGGATTCCACAGCAGTAATCAAATCCTTACCTACTACCGTCCAAGCTACTTATAAAACTCCATTAGAAATCTGTCAGGTCCTGGGGCTTTGTTTCTTGGCATTAGAACAGGGCTGCTCTGACTTCTTCACCTTGCACCGGCGCTACCAGAAAAGCAGCATCATTCCTAGAACAGTGATAATCCAATAGTTCCTCTAATTCTCCATGCGAAACCTCATCCTCACCTGCATCATGTCCTTGGAGGAAATTTTCATAATAGAACACTTCTTCACCCTTTATGTCTTCCATCTCTATGAGAACTCTACCATCAGAAGTAATGAGCCTCCTTATGGTGTTCCTGGATTTTTTTCCTTAACACGTCTTGTGATAGAAATTTGTATTGTGGTCCCCAAGATCCAACCATTGAACCCTAGATTTCTGATAAAAAAACTGTTCTTTTATTCCTGATATGTGATGCCAGTGTTTCCAAGCTTCTGAAGCATCCTCAAACGTGTCAGATTTAGGGCTTTGCAACGCATTGTTCCGTTTAGTACAAAGATCATTATAGGTTATCTTCACTCTGGTTGGAAGAACCCCTAAGGCTTCCTTATTTAGTTTCCTCAAATCATACTTCAACAACTTTAACTTGTCATGAAACCTCTTCAAAGCAGAGCGCGAGTGATGAAGAGGAGCCGTTATGTTCCAGACTCATTGTACTATCTCCAAGAATTGCAGGTGGCTAATCACATGGGTAAAGAACTTGAACGGCTTAGGCCTTCCAAGACCTGCAGAACACATCTTAGTTACCATTCTCATATGGTTTGAAACACCACCTGCTTCAAACACGATATCGGATTGCTGAAAAGTGGAGACCCAACAGCTATTTCCCATAACTCTGTCTAGTTTCTTGCTTATAGGGTTGCTGTCCTGACTGTTTGTCCAGGTAAACTGCGGCCTTGAGTGTGCAAGATCGACTAAATCACAATCAACTACAATGTTCTGGAACTCTCTAATTGCTGCTGACTCCCCCGCCGTGTCAGAGAACCTTGAGTGTTCCATAGCTGAAAGCGTAACATTAAAATCTCCTTGTATTATCCATGGATTGATACCGTTTACCACCAACCTCGAAACTTTTGCCAACTCCCTCCACAATTCTCTTCTTTCCACCATACAGTTTGATGCATAGACAAAAGAACTCAGAAAGATTATCCTCTGACCCTTTGCACCCCACCCAACAAGTGATCATCTGCGCACTAATCAAAACTGGAACCACTTCAACCTCATCAAACCAACAAACCCAAATACATCCAAGCCTGTGGTGATTGTAGTTATGCAGACACTACCAACCTGGGAACGTAGCTGTAAAACAACCTTCAAAATTTTCCTCCTATACTCTTGTTTCAACCAAACACCCGAAATACAACTTTGTTGTTCGAACCCAGTCTCTTACTACCTTTTGTTTGTGTGGTTTATTGAATCCACGCATATTCCAAGCGAAGATTGACGTCATCTAATCCTATGAGAGGAAGGTTTCTTGGTATGGGCCGTCACCGCAGCTTGCACTAACCTTTTATAATTTGCAACAACAGGACGTTTCTTTATCTTCAAGACCCTTAAAAGTTGTTTGTGATTTAGCAAAGATTCCTGAGCCTTCTGTTTGCTTTTCCATCTCCACTACCTCTCCTTCCTCAAGGATATCCTGCAGAACCTGAAAACTGTTTGGAGAAACAACTGTCTTCAATATGGCCAAATGTTTAGTTGGAGAGGATCGATGTGGGCTATGTCCTTCTGTCGTTGTCCAGTTTTCAGTCTCTTTGCCCCCTCATATCTCTCTCCGGCTCCACTTCACTCCCACTAGTAGAGATTGGAGCAACATGGGCCAATGATAACTCATTCATCAAATCATATACAATTTCTTTGTCAGGCCGCTGTTTTACTTCATTGCTTGGCGGAGCTTCATTCTGAAGCTCTCTCTCTCTCTCTCTCTTCATTTGTGCGCTTCATAATCACCACAGACCTTTCTACCTGGCAATCCTTTATAGAGTGACCCCATCTGGAACATAAACAACAGCAGGGAGGGAGCCAAGGATAGTGGACGGGCACAGTGATCTCATGCCCATCTCTATCCTTGAAACATATTTTTTGGGCAATGGTTTCCCAAGATCAACTACCACGAGCACTTTCGCCACATCCAAACTGATACACCGCTCGGTATTCGGATGCAATTTAACAAATTTACCTGCTGTCCTAGCCAGAAAAATGAGTCCTTTCTTGGAGTATAGGTAACCTGGAACATTATCAAGATCCAACCATAGAGGCATAGCTGTTAGGTCTGGAGGAGCTTTTTCTATTTCGGGATTCCACTCATTTAACACATGAGGAACATCAGATATATGCCATAAGATCTTGTTACGGACCTGCACATCCTCAACACGGAACAACACTGTCTTTTTCCCTATAAATAAGTTAAGTTAGACCATAGAATAAACTATACAACATGTACTCGAGGTAAATGTAGACCACCGATATCTTTCTATAATGCATCTGAACAAATTTTAGCAAGAGTAGAACAAATAAGAACATTGTAATTTACTTTGTATTCGAATTGTAAACTAAGTAGACTACCAAAATGAGTATTCTACTCATAGGTAGGACATAAAATAAAATATGGCTACACAATCTATTTTTTTTTTTAAAACATACGTAGTTTTACTTATGTTTCCAATAGTTTTCATATTTTTTGAAAATTTTGAAATTTAAAATACTATTTTTCACTACAAAATGGTAAAACATATCCAAAAATGGTCTAAAAAATTAAAAATCTTAGTAAGACAAGTAAAAGGTGAATGTTCCATTTTGCCAATTGTAAGGATTCTAAGAATGCTAACAATAACTTCAGTATTTGATATAACCAAATGTAAATTAAAATAGAATATGGTATGAATACTCTTTGCATTCTTGTTTTTTTTGTTTGATCAAATAATACAATTTACATTCTTTCATCCAAAACCATATATGCAAAACATAGCTATTGTTTTAAAAAGTACAGAGATAGGGTTCTTGATCTTGGTTGAGTAATAGAGCTCAATAGTTGGAATGCTTTAATCTCACAACCCAATGAATAAGAAATGATCCCATGTGAGTTGTAGTACCTGTCTACTTCAGATACGGTACAGTTTAACGATCTGATCAATCTTGGCGCGACAGACAGGACATCCCCAGTTCTTGGATTTAATCTCAGTCAAGCAAGACATGCATCCCGCGAAATGTCCACACGGGACACAAACTGCTTCAGATGGAGCATCGAGACATATCGAACACTGCCCAGAGCTCCCATCTTTCTTTTCACCCTCTGTTGAAGCTGCTAGAGAAGAGGGAGATGGGACATCAACAGGTGTTGAATCGATTGTTGGGTAATGAACCGGACCTTCCTCTAAGGTTTCTATGTCATCATCATCTGTTAATGGAGGAGCTGATGGTGAAGGTTCATGTACAATAACACTTTCATGGCTATTGAGACCCGAGGTGCTTGCTTTTCCTGAGGTAGGAGGTGGAGGTGGTGCAGTTGAGGAACTTGCTTCACCAATGGAATGGTGATTGATATTTGGTGTGTCACCACTCATAGCAGGATGAAGTGGTGGCGCAGACGGTGCCGTTTGGAGAAAGACTGGGGTATGCGTTGGCTGAATATTTGATTCCATGAGATGAGAGTTTCAATATATAAAACAAAGAAGGATGAAATGAAACAAGAGACCTCTAAGAATCTAAAGGCTAATATCTTTGACACTACCTGGGGAATTCCTTTACATGCATCACAAAACCACTTAAGCTGTTGTTCGTCACCTTCAATGGAGGGAGAGAGTCTAAGACGTGTTTCTGTAATAAAAGAGAAGAAAAGCTTACATGTTTATACTTACTGATACTGATGTGATTATAATGTAACAGCAGCAGATAAAACAGAGATTGATTTAGACACCAAGGATTTTTTTTATATGAATGAACTAAGAATGGTAGGTAGCAACTAAACAGTGTAGACTTACGCCTAACTACTTGATGCCTACGTTTTCGTCTCTGCCTCCTGCGACTTGGGACTATCCAACAGAATAAAGTTCAATCATCATCCACAAAGCAAGAGGTTGCATGTCAACAACATATAAAAGTAAATCAAGAAATTACTTGTGGAGTTTTCGACAATAATCACTGAAGTATCAGACTGCGTCGCTTTTGGTTCCTCCAAGTTTGCTTTCCACAACGGCATCACTGTGCGGGGCTGTGCATCCTGTTTACATCATACCAGCTTAGAAGCCGACAAAACATATAAGCAACACTTACACACATAGAAGTTATAACGCCCTGAACTTGTGCTTTGAGTAATTAATGATCATCGTACCTGCAAACTAGCATATACAACCAGCTCTAACTTGAAAGACTTTGCAGGGTTTCTTGAACCAGTTGGTACGATGACTACCCATCTGCAAATTATAAGCTTTAGCGATGATTGGTAGCCATGTGCAAAAGAAACGAAATTGTTGTGTCTACTGAGTTAACCGCACGTATAAGCAAAGACACACATACAAAAAAAAACAAGATGCTAAAAGTGAAGTATAATCGATACTCACACTCTCCTTGAAAGAAGCTGAGGAGCAAATAAATCAAGTATGGCAGGGCCGTAAAACTCACGCATCCAACCAGAGAACAAGCAGATGTGACTCTACAGAATCCACAATACAAATAATTACCAATCTATAAGACAATCATATCTGTGACTTACGAAATGATCATACCTCAATAGTGCGTACGACATTGCTGAACCCTTTGACTCTAGCTACCTCAAGTGGTGTCTGACGATCATCATTGAGAACAAGTGGATTTGCTACCAAAAACATGTGATTGCTTGCGCCATATGAGATTATGAGATACCAAACTCAAACCAATGTTTTTAAAAATGGACAGGAAGCTGAACCGGATAATTACTTATGTCACGGTTCAATATAGTTCCACCGGGTCAACCTAGTTTAATATATATTTTTAATACATAAACTTAAAAATAATATTTTAAGTAAATATGACATATAATTCAAATATAAACTAGTTTTCTGTTCATATGGTTAGTTTATGGAATTTGATAGTTTTAATGGTTGTTATCCAATTCAATAACTTCAAGATCTAGTCTGGCTACATGAAGGTTGAATATTAGACCCAACTCGACGGTTCATGGTCGAACCTGGTCCAACCATCGGGTTGGTCTAGTTTTAAAAAAGCACTGTCTCAAACTCAACAAGCTGTAAGAGATGAGAAACAATTACCACCATGTGAAAGAAGCAACTTAACAGTGTTCTCAAGACCTCCTTTAGCAGCATGATGCAGAGGAGTCCCTGCATGGCGAGCTGATGATACCCAACAAGATAAATCACATTAGCTATAACTCAATGTTCCTTCTGATCCTAAGCAACTCAAAGTACCTGGACGATAAGCATTGACATTGGCGCCTAACTCGATCAAAGTCTTGGCAACATCATACAGCTCAGAGTTCATGCAAGCCATGATTAAAGGCGTTTTCCCTTCTCTATCCATCCACTACAATCACACAAATTACGTAAAAAAACCCTAATTTTTACGAGCGATTTTCAACAACCAACGGAATCAAACCTCGAGGTCAGCTCCTTCACGATGAAGAGATCGAATGCCTTCGGAGTTACCGTAGCTCACTTGCTGATACAGCAATTCCCCTTTCGATTGCTGTTGCCCCATTGTTCCTCCGCCGATGATCAAATAAACCAGAATCAAGAAGGAATGATTAATGATTATACTCTAGCCCACACGAGAAAGGTTTCGTATTTGGTAGTTGAATCGATACTGAAAATTTTCTCGGGAAACGATAAAAGAGAAGAAGAAGAAGAAAAATTATTAAAGAGACAGTTGGGAGGAAGTCAGGTCAGTTCAGAGTTAATACTTTGTATTCCACGTTTCCACATAGTTTGCTAGATTTTGTTAGATAGTCCCTATATTATAGATCATTTCAACTCTGTACCCACTAATTATTTTTGAGAACTTATTAATCCTTTTATTGGAGTGATTTACGTTATAAGGCATTTTTTGTGCAGCTTAAGACACATTTTGCCTACAGAACAATTTTCCAGTTATCGATGCAACTTTTAGTCATTTCCTAGGTTTGATGGAAACGGAAACGGATACGTGGAAACGAAACGTTTTGAAATGTAAAAACGTGATTTTAAAGAAATAAGAAATGAAAATGTTTTAGAAACATCTATAATATATATATATATATATATATATATATGTGTGTGAGATAAATTAACATGTAAGCTTAATTATTTATTTGATTTATCTAAGAAAGAAAATCAAGTAACGGAAATATTTTTTTTGTACAAAAATTTTAATCAATAATTCAAAAACTAACATATGTAGCGATTCCATTCGAAATCAAATCATTATACTAAAATGATTACAATATCGAAAGATAATATTAAATATAAATTAATAAACATGTAATCGCTAACATCAAATATCAAATAATTATTATTTCGTGTTTACAATCAGAATCGCGAGTTTCCAAATCAGAAACGTAAGTTTCTATCGTGTTTCCAAAATGAAATTTTCAAGAAACTGAAATTTTCAAGAAACGCGTTTCCAAACTGTTTCTTCAAGTTTCTAAGAGATTCCAATTCCTAAACGTTTTCGAACAGGAAACGGACCTTGACCGGAATTTCCATGCAACCTAGGTCATTTCTGCCCTCTGAATAAGAAGAAACTAGTTGAGTTTGTTGGTGTGTTTAACAAATTAAATTAGTGTTTAAAAGTGACATGACTTTAAAATACATTTATTTTATTTATAGATTTTATTTCTTTCAGATTGTTTGTTGATTAATTAAAAAAACATTATAGTTTAATGGATAAACAAGCCATGGACAAGTAAGCCGTGGACAAACAACCTATGAACAAGCAAAACGTGGACAAGTAACCTATTGACAACAAAATGAGCGAGCACGTGAGTTTTAGCCATAAGACGTGTTGACTTTTACGTTGTTGCTTATAAATAGTATTGTGCATGAGATGAATGAGATGTCTGCACATGTTCTGTAGTAAGAAATGGAGACTTAAGAGGATTGATATGAAACATGTATCAGTGGACATGGTTTTGATGGATAGGTACATGGTGGAATATGCATGATTTATGGATAATATTTCATATTTACTAAGACACTAGGTGATTACCCGCGCGCATGCGCGGGGTGAAACGTATATATTAATAACTATTAAATATCAACTTTTATCGTCCAAACTATGTCATAAGTCTCCAAACATATGATCATGGACCGTCAATATAAAGTTGATTATAAGGTCATGTTTGTTGATATTTTTTAAACCTATATAATTTACATTGAGCTTCAATAATATTATCTAATTGTTATAGTTCACCATCTCACTTCGATATGAAGAATCGTAATTTTAAAATGATATGATTAAATAACATTAGAGATACGTGCTTGCGCCGAATAAACATTAATTATGTATACAAATTATTTATAAATATTATTATTTATTTTGTTAATTTACATATTATACAATAATAAATATATTGAATAATTGAGTTGATAAAAATCAAAATAAATCATTTACTTATAAAATTAAATGATATTGACATAGATATATATTATATAATATGAATATTTATTTATTGAAATTTGGTACTCATATGATTTTATTAACATTTTTATATTTGCTATAACAAAAATAATATTTTTACTAATATGAATATTTATTTACCGGGCTTCCAACTCAATTTAAATTTTGAAATTAACATTTTATGTATTTTTAATATGATATATATATTAATTTAAATGATATTGAAATAAATATATATATATATATATATATATAATTTGAATATATATACTAAATAAGATTTAATATTTATATGATTTTTTGATCATTTGTATCTTGTTACAATAAAAAAATTAAACCATTAATCAAAAATTTCAACATAGATTTTTAGCAGTCTTGATAATTTATATTAAACAAACTCAAATATAGCATATAAGTAAAAAAAAAAATTTATTACATACTTATGTGATTGTTAAATTTATTTTAAAAATGTAAAATTGAAAAAATGATGGAAGATACATAAATTGTTATCAGATCGTATATTAATATGTTGTAATAACATGTGACTATCGAAATATGTTGTAATCAAACGTGGCTACCAAGATATGTTGTAATATTTCATCTAAGTATATAATTAACATATATGATATATAGTTTGATTTAAACAATATTAAAGTACATATGTATATAAATTTAATCTGAATATCTGTTAAATGAAACTTTATATTCATATGATTATTTGTATCTTTTTATAACAAAACATTAATTATGGAAAAGTACTAATAATTTTGGAATTATGCATCAGTTAGTTTTGTATCTTTTTCTATATTTTCATTGTTCTCAGAAAATTTTCATTGCAAAGATTTTAAAGGTTTTAATAATTTATAGTCGTTTTAAAAATTCAAAATATAACATATAAGAAAAAAAATCTAGATTTTTTATTACATAATTAATTTGATTGTTTAATATTTTTAATAAAATAAATTAAACAAAAATGATGAAGGATACAAAAATATTATCAAATCTATATTATTCAAAACATTAATTGTCACATATATGCTAATCATATTAGGTAATTCCGTAGCTTTTATTTAAGGAAAGAATGTAAAGTATATTTTTATGCACTACTAATCAATATGCATGTTAATTTAATAAAAGTATAATCTATATTTAGATGGACCAACTTTTTCCTAAGGATTCTGAAAGTCATTCTGGTGATGACACGTGGCTACACTTTAAAGTTGTAATGCTCCAGAATTAATATATAGGGGATTAAGACTCTAAAATGCATATAATGATTCGAGAAAAATAGATATACAACTTGTGGACATAAGACTTTTGGTAGGATGAGGGTATATGTGATGAATGAATACTAGAATATAATTGTTTAACCCATAAGAGTGCAAAACATTGAAACGTCTTAAGATTAAAACAAAACAAAAAAAATTACAGCAAAAACAAAATCATATAGACTGAAATAATCAGAAGATGAGGACAATTAGCACAAAGTTCAATGTATTGGGTTTCTCTGTCTCACAGTCAGCATACTGACTGGCGGTGGAATCACATCAAGTTCCATCAACTTCATAGTCACCAGAGTATATATGTTGCCTAAGTTGTGCTCTCGTGTACAAATTTTGTTCACATATGAATATTTTCCCAAGTAGAGAAAGACAGCGAAGAAGTTAAGAACTATGAAAAATAAGCTTGCACATATGGCCAAGTTTTGAAGCTCCAAACTTATGCCTTGGAGACATAACCCACATATTCAACTTGTGCTTATGATATTAATGACTTTTTAACTGTTCAACGCTCTTAATCTTCAAACGATGCCTTGTTCCTTGTCCTCTTCCTTCTCTAGGTTGCACCTCAGTCTTGTCACAAACATTGCAGGAGAGCCTACACATGCCTTTAATCATCATGTACTAATCCAAATCATCAAAGAAGGCATGATTGTCTTCATGTTACCAAAACCCTCCTTTACTTGACCTTCCTTTGGTGCTGATGGGAAAGTCAAGAAGTCATTGATTGTCCTAGTATACTCACCCAATTCCTGCAACAAACTAGCCCTAAACATTCAATCTTTGAAAGAAGGGTAATTACAAAGTCTATTTGATTATTGATGGAAAAAATGCAATTAAGAAGAAGCAAAGGCAAATAATAATTTTGCTGATGAAGATGACATGGGACTCTGATTTACGGATACAGTAGGGAGGATCGCCGAGGAAGAAACTGAGACAAATGACGCAGGTTGAGCAAACTTCTCGGTGACCACAAGATCCATAGGCAACCCATTAGAGATTGTCGGCGCAGACGACACATCTACCATCCATCGCTGAATTCGGGATTGGGAGTTAAAAAGTTGTTTCGAAGCAATATAAAAGAGATCTAGGGTTCTTAAAAGGTAACGCGAAGAAGAATACAATAACCTCTACGAATCATTTGTTTTCTTTGGTTTTGTTTTGGTCTCGAGTAGGATCATCAAGTTAAGGTCATTAAACAAAAGAGATATGGGTGGCAAGTTGAATGTGACCTTTGTTGTAATTGAAAGTGATAAAATGTTTGAGAAAGTAATTTTTTTCTTTTTTTGATGTGTGTGTATTTTTGTGTCAAGTAACAAAAGATGGGAGAATCGAAAACGTGAGTTACAAGTTTGCTTTAGGTTAAGTAAGGAACAATTCTTGTTTTCGATTAGGAACTCCGAGGGAACTCTAATGGTGCATACTCTTGCTCTATGCCAAGTGAGTCAACTTTGTTAGCTGGTAACAATGGTCAAAAAGGGGTTTGAAAGAACTGATGTATGCTTTGAAACCTATATGTTTTTAGCAAAAAAACTGCTTGCAAATAGGCCTGAGAATTTAAGTTATTAACCACGGATCCTGCCCCATTTGATCTCCAAGTTGAGTTGAGATTATTCTAAGCGGAACGGGTGCAAGTTGGCTGAATTTGAGTCACAGGTGCCGTACAACCCGCAAATTGCATTCAAAAAGATTGTATTTTTTTTTTGTAAAATATAAAATATTACCTGTGGATTTTGGCGGGGCAATGCAGTATAAGATTTTTTGTTTGCGGTTTGACCCGTAAACCCAACACTACTTGCAAACTTGTCTTATCGAGAGCAATATTGGAAGCTCCGCCCAAAGGTCACTGTTCATCTGCAAACCATGTCACAACAAAAAGTTTAATTTTTTTTTCTGGTTCATATAAGAAAATTTACAACAGTTTGCAACTCCAAAGTGTTTAAAAGGTCCATTAAATGTGATGAAAGTCAAGGTGATGGATTCTTTCTCTTAAGAAGCAATGGCTCATCTGAAAAAGTAATGCCAAGTATTCAATAGCGCTGCATTGTCTCATCTTGGAGGAGATTCTTGATGGATAAGTTAACTAAAAAGAGTTCTTCCACTTTTTGAAACACTATGTTTTTTAATGTCAAAAAGGAGACAATATAGCTGTCCTTACAACAAGTTGTGTTTGTAACATATTTGGCAATTATTTAATAACTTATTTATGGAAAATTATTATGATCAAGGATGAGGTCTTTGAGAGATATATATAATTAGGGTTAGGTTTTCTCAGCTCGTATGTTGCTTGGCCTTGCTAAAGTTATTCAATCACAGCTTCTATGGAGTGGGAAAACCTTTAAGAGGATTTGATAGAGGATATACTCTATAGGGTTCCTGCTAAATCTCTGTCACGGTTTCGATCAGCTTCCAAGCAATGGCACACTCTATTAAAATCTAGGAGATTTGCTAGGAAACATTTCGCTTGTGCAGAAGAAGAAGAGCCTCTGGGTATTATGTTGATTGTGTTGGTGTAAGCTTGGAATAACTTGGTTCTCAAGTTAAGTATATTTAGGAGATATCTAAATATAAATAATTTAGAAATTATCCAAATATGTATTACTTATTGAGGTTTGGAGTTATCTAATTCTCTATATAAGGAGATGCCAATGTTGCGGCATAACTGGTGAGATTAGAAGCTAAACGTTTTGAATTCTGGTCCTTAAGCTTATAATAAGAAAGTTATTCTTAATAGTAGTTTTACGTTCTAGATTTGGTATCAGAGAAATAGGAAATCGACAATGGCCAAGAAGAAAGATGACATCGTGAAAAAATCCAAGGTAACCGACCTTCCTCTATTAAGTGCCTATGCTACACTCTGCTTATTATACGTTGACATGTGGTGTTTTATTGTTCTAGCAAGGTATAAATATCCTAAACAATTAATTATCAAATTAACCTTAATCTTAACACACAAATAATACACTTGCAAAGAGAGATTATGTGTAGTACTTATGGATCGAATCTACAGAGAGCAACGACACACAACAAATTTCCTATTTCTAAAAACTAAGCTAGGTGAATATATATATTAGTGGTGAACAATTAATTGAAGAAATATTCATTATCAAGAAATAGGGATGCAATATGGAAATATGCTTAATAATGCAAATATGAAAATATGCTAATAAACTAACTATATGCAAATGTAAATATGCTAGATCTAGGGTTTCAAGCAATAGATTATAAGGAATAAGAAGCGCAGAAATGTAAATATTCTAGATCTCAAATATTAACTATTCAGACCCTTTTAACTTTAACGCTCATATGCGAGCAAAAGGAAAGACCATCGATCCACGACTAAGGCCTGATGTCCATCGACAGTGAAATCAGAAGAAAGTGTGAACGAGATTTGATAAGTCCACCAGACTTATTAGACTAGCTCTCACATGCGTCTAATAGCCTAGTTCAATGGAGTCTATTATGGCACAAAACTTACTCTCGCAGTCGTCCATGTCCTACTTTTGAGATACTAGTTAGCTAGTCTAGAATGAAAGCATATATCACAACTCAATTGGTGGATATTAACTTAACCTAGCAATCCTACTTTTGGGCTAATCCATGATTGCTATCATTCAACCCTAAATCTAGTTGTTAACTACTCAGGCATAATTAAAGAAATGACACACATAATAGACCCTAAATAGAGCCTATAATATGGCCTAAAACTTGTAATAAATAGGCTATATCAACTCCCCTAGATTTAACCTTTTGCTTGCC
Source organism: Moricandia arvensis (assembly GCA_905132765.1). Taxonomy (NCBI): domain Eukaryota; kingdom Viridiplantae; phylum Streptophyta; class Magnoliopsida; order Brassicales; family Brassicaceae; genus Moricandia; species Moricandia arvensis. The sequence continues at coordinate 23,792 of CAJHQP010000608.1, read as the reverse complement.
CTCAAGCAAACCACGTATGTGAAAGAGGTTTTAAAAAGGGGAGACTCACATAATGTATAAGTATAACTATCAACTTACTCTGTTGCAACCACATCCTATTAAGTCACTCACAGAGAAATTTTATATACCCTATCCTAGTATAGCAACCAAATCAATTCTACCAACAACTTAGCAAATAATAGTCTGACTCACCCCTCTACTGATTTCATTTCTTTGCATAAAATAAAAATGCAGGCTTTACCTTGGGAGTATCGATCAAAAGACACAGGGACTCTTACCTCTGCAATTATCTGAACAACTAGGCACAAAGTCTTCTCTATTTCCTTGCTATTTTTCTCTTTGAACCTTTCTTGATCTCAAACTTAATGGGCAATGATGCTGATACAGTCCATCTTGCCATCTCATTTTTGATTTTCTTCTTCTTTTCTTTTTTTTTCTTTTTTTTCTTTTGCTTTTTGGGCAAAGTTGTAAGCAAATAGTGGGGTCATGGGTAAGACACCTACCCCTCACTTCCAATAATGTGTTTGATCGTTCCTCCGAATTAGAATAATGGGGTCATCGGTAATGTACCTACCCCTCTGCAACTCGAAAAGTCATCTCATTCTTTTAAGCTTTTAGGTAGATGCTAAAGAGAGAGAAATGAACCAAATATGCAATGACTTGTACCTACAGACTTGCAGTAGGAATCTGATCCAGTGTATACCAAGCCCCAAAGCAAGAAAATAATGTCAGGATTAGTGTTGGAAATCAACTTCGGTTCCTTCAAACTTTCTAAGCAAGTGTGATATAGTGGCAAGATGATCCACTTTGGTATCTCTTGTAATCTCTGCAAACAACCTTCTTAGAATGGTGCTAAAGTGTGGTTAGTCAATAATAAATCTTGATCATAGTCCCCTTCTTGACTCAATAAAACATTTTTTTGAAAAACTTAAATATATACATAGTAAATAAGGCTCAAAATAAATCAAATAGCATTAGCGAACCTCCCCAAGACTTAAATTACACTGTCCTCAGTGTAATCCGACCTAGATTAGTTAGAAAAAAAACTAAATCATAAGTAAATAACTTAAGTAGAAAACTCGATACTTCTCCCTATAAGAGAATTTCGATCGATGGTAGGCGTGAGGGGTCGATCGATGGTCGCGATCCATTGTCGACTGATGGTGCCTCCATGGTGTCGATCGATGATGAACTCAAACAGTCTACAAAACAAAGTAAAACTCGAAATAAATAGTAGTATAACTAAAAACAAAACAAAGACTTACTAAACAATGGGTTGCCTCCCACTCAGCGCTTGGTTATAGTCTTAAGTTCGACTTTGTGAACTTTTTGACTAGTATGGAGCTTGATCAACACTTGGAAAACAAGTGTCTACATCTTTTTTGCTCTTCTGAAACCATGTACCAATGAAGCATGACATGCATGTTTTAGTTTTTCTAGCAAAGTATAAATATCCTAAACAAATCACTATCAAATTAACCCTACTCTTTAATACACAACTAATGCTCTTGCCAAAAGAGATCAGGTGTACTACTTAGGGATCAAATCCACAGAGAGTAATGACACACAATAGAATTTTTATTTTTAAAGATTAAGCTAGGTGAATATATATATATTGGTGGCAAACAATCAGTTAAAGAAGTATTCATTTTCAAGAAGTAGAGATGCAATATGGAAATATGCTAATAATGCAAATATGGAAATAATGAAAATATGGAAATATGCTAATAATGCAAATATGAAAATAATGAAAATATGGAAATATTCTAATAAACTAACTTGACGTAAATGTTATTATGCTAGATCTAGGGTTTCAAGATTAATGGATTATAGTGGATAGGAAGCACATATGTAAATATACTAGGACTCAAATATTAACTATTTTGACCCTTTTAACTCCAACTCTCGTATGCGAGCAAAAGGAAAGACCATCGATCGACGGTGAAATCAGAAGGAAGTGTGAACGAGATTTGATAAGTCCACCAGACAGCTCTCACATGCCCCTAACATCCTTGTTCATATAGTCTATTTTGGCACATAACCTACTCTCGTAGTTGTCCATGTGCTACTTTCAAGATCCTAGTTAGCTACTCTAGAATGCAAGCATTAAGCACAACTCAGTTGACATATATTAACTTAGCTAGCAATCCTTATTTTGGGCTAATCCATGATTGCATCATTTAAACTTAAATCTAGTTTATGACTACTCAGACATAAACAAAGAATGAAAAATAATCTGAATAGAATGCATAGATAAAATATTGGTTCCAATAAAAATCTCCCTAAGGAGCTATGAATCTTCTCCCCTAAAAACCTAAAACTATAAAGCTATGTGAGTTGTGTCAAGCTTGCCTACGCTTGTACTTGCACACTCTGCATGCTCTCAATACATGAGCACAAATATAAAAACCCTAAAATCTAGGTCATAACTCATCCACGGTATTCTTGTCTTTTGTCTTCAGAACTTGGGCTTTTCAGTCGGATGTCTGCGAGTTAGGCGTCGATCGATGGCAACTCTACATCATCGATCGGCATTGGTCTTTCATCGTCGGTCGATTCCATGGTTGTGTCATCGATCGACGACATACTTGTACTTCAACTCCTCAAATAGTCAGCTATGAATTCTCCTCCTCTAAATGCTCCAAAAGCTCCAAGTATCTCCATTTATCTCCAAAACGTCCCTTGACCTGTAAATACTCTAAATATATCCTAGACACACATAATAAACCCTAAATAGAGCCTAGAAAAGGGCCTAAATCTGGTAATAAATAGGCTATATCAACTCTCCCAAACTTAACCTTTTGCTTGTCCTCAAGCAAACTAAGCCTGTGAAAAAAGTTTGAAAAGCGGAGACTCACATAATGTCTAAGTATAGCTGTCACATTACTCTGTTGCAACCACATCCTATCAATTCAATCACAGAGAAACTTTATATACCATATCCTAGTATAGCAACCAAATTCATTCTACCAACAACTTAGCAAATACTAGTCTGACTCACCCCTCTACTCATTTAATTTCTTTGCATAAAATAAAGTGTAGGCTTTACCTTGGGAGTATCGATCAAAGGACACATGGACTCTACCTCGGCAAGTATCTGAACAACTAGGCACAAAGTTTTCTCTTATTACTTTCTCCCCCTTTCTCTCTGAATCTTTCTAGATCTCAAACTCAATGGACAATGATACTGATACAGTCCATCTTGCCATCTCATTTTCGATTTTCCTCTTCTTTTTTCTTTTCTTTTTTCTTTTTTTTTCTTTTGCTTTTTGGGAAAAGTTGTAGGCGAATAATGGGGTCATCGGTAATGTACCTTCCCCTCGCTTCCAACGATGTGTGATCGTTCCTCCAAATTAGAATAATAGGGTCATAGGTAATTTACCTGCCCTCTGCATCTCGGGATGTCATTTCAATCTTTTAAGCTATGAGGTAGATGCTGAAGAGAAATAGAGAAGGGAACCAAAGGTGCAATGACTTGTACCTACATACTTTGCAGAAGGAATCCAATTAAGTGTATACCAAGTCTCAAAGCAAGCAGATAATGTCAGGATTAGTGTTAAAAATCAGCTTTTGTTCCTTCAAACTTTTTAAGCAAGTGTGATATAATGGCGGGATGATCCACTTTGGTATCTCTTGTAATCTCTGCAACAACCTTCTAAATATGGTGCTAAAGTGTGGCTAGTCAATAATAAATCTTGATCATAGTCCCCTTCTTATATATATATATTTATATATATAGCAAATAAAACTCAAAACAAACTAAATAGCATTAGCGAACTTCCCCCAAGACTTAAATTACACTGTCCCCAATGTAATCTGCCCCGGATTGGTTAGGAAAAATTAAATCATAATTAAATAGATTAAGTAGTAAAACTCAATACCAAACTCTGTAAAGAGTATCGATCGATGGTTGGCGTGTGTGGTGATCGATGGTCGCGATCCAATGTCGACTGATGGTACCTCTATAGTGTCGATCGATGGTGACTCAAATAGTCTATATAAAACAAAGTATAACTCGAAATAAGTAGTAGTATAAGTAACAACGAAATAAAAGTTTACTAAACAGTGGGTTGCCTCCCACTCAACGCTTAGTTATAGTCTTTAGCTCGACGTTGTGAACTTTCTGACTTGAAAGAAGTTGGATCAACACTTGAAAAATAAGTGTCTATATCTTCTTTGCTCTTCTGAAACCATGTACTGATGAAGTTCCTTACTGCCTCATCTCTTCTGGTTTTCTCATTCCTTGTAACTGTTCTGAAAAAAGTTCATTGAATGCATTCCTTTTTCTAGGTTCTCAATACTGCTCTGTATCATTCTAAGTCTGGCAGTTATAGTCTCTGATAAATCCTCCAAGTACTGAGAAATATCTTCCTTCCTCGGGCTCTGAGAAAATGCAATCTAATCGAACCTATCTTCCAATTCTACTTCTGCTGCTATCTTCTGTCTGTGGTCTTCAGCGTCGATCGATGCATTGATGTTTCCGTTGATCATTGCTCGGTTGTGTCCCTCAATCGCATGTTGTCTCTAAAAAATATCACAGTATCCAAATCTTGATTTATCTCATCCATGCGTGCAGTCCAACTAGTAAGGCGGGTGTGTATAGGATAGTAGACATCATCCAACCTCTTGTAAAAATCATCCAGTGACATATTTGAGTTCTATAGATCGTATTCACGATATCATCGATCTCTTCTTTGTTGTACGTCTGTTGATCTTTTTTAGACATAGCGATACTTGTTGTCTGTTCTGGTAAACATGTAGCTCTGCTCAAACAAATTAGCTCTGTCTAGAACTACTCTGATGTCTTCAACTTGCACATTCACTACCCTTCCATCTGTAGCTCGTGCATTACCATTCTCATCTCTGTAGATGCCATACTTATCTTTCTTTTCTTAGCAGAAAAGTATGTTGCCTTCAGTATCAAAGGCTCTCGTACTCTGCTCAAAACGCCAATAGATCGATTTCCGGATTGCTGTGTCCATCGATGGTGGCTTGAAAGTGTTTAGATCAGTGCAGATCGGCTCATGCCTCTACACCTCAATATTGATCGATGCTGAATGGTGTGCGTCGCTTGATGGTTGCTGTTGATGTCCAAATATGTTATCCGATCCATTAGCCATAGTAATGGCATCTGCTACATCATCCTTGGATAAATGTAGGATTCTCACACAAAGAGCCCGTGAATGTCCCTCTGGGTCTCTGAAAATACCAAACTCAACTGGTCTAAGGATACCAATATCTGTCTCCTCTGCTCCACGTTTGTGTTCTGGTTCGCGTCTGATGTCGTTCGAAGGCCATGAGTAGAATGTGATCGATGCTTAATTATCCACTCTCACGTTCATCATCCAGCCATCTTCCTTTGACGCCATGCCGCGACATTCAATTTGCTCTTTCTCTCTATAATCTTCATCGTATCCTTAGCATACTGGATGCGTGTCGACCGATGGTTTATGGTGACCGTTGATCGATGCTCGATAACTAGACTATTGCGCGAAAAGGTTTCCAGCTCCATTAGCCATGGCAAGAATGTCTGCAATATCTTCCCTCAAGACATTAAGTAGTCTGCCATCCATAGCTCTTGTGTGACCCTCTGGATCTCTCATAATACCGAATTCGTCTATTTGTAGATAACCATATTCCTTCTCACGTTCTGCAGCTGAATCTACTTCAGTTGCTGCTTCGTGGTCAGTATCGATCGATGGCATAGGGTTGTCGTCGGTCGATGTCAAATTTCTGAATCGGTGGGAAATATGAAAAACACCAGCCTCTTCCATGCAATACCACACTACTCGATTATCTCTTCTCTGTAGTCTTCGTCGTACTCGAGGTAGGCTGTGTTGTAATCACCATCTGTGTGGTAGGCGTTGATCGGTTCTGGAGTGTGAGTGTCGATCGATAAAAAAGGGTGGGTGTCAGCCGATTGTTGAACTGCTAGTGTGTCGATCGATAGTCTAGGTTGGGTGTCGATCGATGTTCCATCTTTCGTCTCTTTATCGAAGTCATAATCGCAGAAGCATTTGGCACAAATTCTGCATTATTACATAGTTCAATCAGAGTAGTCTTGTTCTTATTCTTGACAGGGTCATAGAAAATATTTTGATTAATTAGAGATAGATACAACATGTTTAACTTCATATCGCAGATAGCTCCAACAATAGCCATGAATGCTCTTCCAAGTAATAGTGAAGATTTCCAATATATTCTGATGTCCATTACATGGAAGTCTACTGGTACTAAGTTGTTGTTAATCTGCACTGAAACATCTTTTACCATCCCTCATGAGTTCACGTTTGAGCAGTCTACAAATGTGAAGGAATCATTAGAGGGTTCCACTTTCAGGTTCAGATCCTCTGCCATAGTTATTGGCATAATTCTCACTGATGATCCAGTATCGCAGAGGGCATTGAGGTATTTGTTGCCCTTGATAAAGCATGGAATCAAAAACTTCTCATGATCACTCTTCTTCTTTAGACAGGTCCTTTGTTTCATCTTTTCTCTGAGATGATTTAACATGACTTCTATAGCGTCGTCTGTCACCCTTGTTTCCCTAAAAAACATCCACAACATGTGAGTATAATAAGTTTCATCAAAAAGAGTATCTAAAGAAATTTTGAGATTTCTTTTGGTAAAGCTACCCATCTCTTTTTCATTTGCTTCTCTGCGTAGATGTTTGGGGATCTTTTGCTTCTTCTTGATTCACACGAGGCTACTGATGCTGTAGGATTCGCTGTCAATCGATGCTCAGTGCTTGGTGTCCATTGACACCAATGCGAACTGCCAAATGACATCAAACTTTCCACACGGAAATCACCTTCTTGGTGTTTTTCCCTCTTAACTTCCTGCCAAAATCATCATCAATCAATGCATTGACGTGGCGCTTCTGTCCAGCTTCAATTTTCTCCTTGACCAGGCTCTCATGTCTCCTAATGGTTTCACTTGTTTGCAGCACTTGAGTCTCCAGCTTCTTCACATGGGTGTTGAGGTTCTCAAATTGGGTGTTGAAGTTGAGGTACAACCAATCTATCTTTCCATTGAAATCCACAGTTATCTTCTACTGTCCCTCTAAAACTCTGTCAACCATTGATTCAATCTTGCTTTCCTGAGTCTCTGGAGGAGGATTCTGGTAGTAGGAAGATTCATTAGTTCTGTTGTTGTTGAAGGGTTTTCGCTGTGAACCCTGATTAAAGCTACTCCTTTGACCATTCCATAGGAGTTCATGTTGAAGCTTGGATTCCCTTGTCTCTGGAAACGTTTCCCATCAATGTAGTTCACATCTTCTTCGTCAATCTCTTCATCTCCAGACTCTATTGGTTCAACCTCTGCAAAAGGGACCTGGTTCCTGAAAAATTTCTGGACACTATCCAGTTTTGCCTTTACCTCTTCAATCTGATCATTACTCATAGTTGGAGTTGACCCATTTCTTTCAAAGTCTATGTTCTTGGTGTTGCTGCTGGATTTCAAATTCTCAACCAACCTTGTAGCTTTTTCAGGATTCCTAGTGCTGAAATTTTCTTCACTAGCTGTGTCCAAAGCCATCTGATACTATAATCTAATACCTTTAAAGAAAATGCTAAGAAGTTGCACTTCGTTGAACCCATGGTGTGGAAAGTCTATTTGGTATGATTTGAATCTCATCCAAGAGTTTCTGAAAGACTCTGAGTGTTCCTGTGAAAAAGCAGCAATCTTGCTCCTCAGGTCTTCTGCTCTTGCGTCATCAAATAAGTTGCGCAAGAAAGCATTCTTGATGTCATTCCAGGATGTCAGAGATCATGGTGTTAACTACTTAAGCCAATATGAAGCTTCTCCAGCAAGTGAGTACTTGAAGAGCTTACAAAAGAGAAAGTCCTCGGAGATTCCATTGCTTTGACGGCAGTCACTTGATCCACTATAAGAAAAATAATTTATTGTGACGAAATTTTGAGACATAAATTATCTGTAACAAATATGTCACGTAATAGTTACGCTAATATGACTATATTTTTATGTCGCAATGTAGTAGGTGATTCGTCGCAATATTGTGACAAGCTATGTTGTAACAAAAATTTGTCACAATTAATCACATAAATGTGACGAATATATATAACGAAACAGTTGTGACATTATAGTGACAATGTTTGCGGTAACTAATCAGTACGAACTGGTCACCAAGATAGTTTGTTGTACGTTGTGACTAAATAACGTGATAACTATGTTGCACAGAAAAGGAATAACTTATGCATGTTGAGTAAGTTGAGTAAAACAAGGGATTCTCTTTTTACAAACTTGAAAAGGGATTCTCTTGTTTCTCTTATTCTACTTACAGCTGACATACTTATTCAAACAGTTGAGTAAAACAAGGGATTCTCTTTTTACAAACTTGAAAATCAATTCGTAAAAGAGATAATGACCATAAAAGCCTGGGTTCCTTTTCTCATTTTTATTATTCCGAATATATATGCATTTGTATCTACCACCATCTTTATTGTTCAAACCTAGAAACCATCAGAAAAGGAATAGAGAGGAGTGCCGTCACTGCCTCCTCCATTTATCTCCGCTAATCTCTTTCTTCTCTACTCCTCCCATCTCTTCTTCTTCTTCTTCTTTCTTCAAGATATGGTATGTTGCCGTAGTAGGAGACAAGTCACAGCCATCACCTTGGTCATCACATTAGAGTCTCCTCTGACCACCATAAGAGATGTCGTAAGTCGTAACCACCATAACCACTGCAAAACAATGGCTTGACCTTACTGTAGTTGTACAACGGAGCCAAGAGAGAACACTGAGAAGTGATCCGGAGCCTCGAAAATCACAACCGCGAGTCGTTCTTCACCGTAGTCACATCTCACATCACCGGTGTCGGGATTCACGAACGCGAAGATGTTATTAGACATTTTTTATGTTCGGTGATGATTATTGTTTGTTTTTTTCACTTAATTTTATGATTATTGTTAGCTTTTTCATATTATTTAGTTTATACAATTATTTTGTAATTGTTTCTTTTCTAATTAAACGAAAAAATTAAAGAATAATGACTGTTATATTTCCTACAATAATAAATTCTTATGACAATCATTTAAATAAAGTTGTAACATTAATTTACTAAATATCTGTGTCAAATTTAGGATGCATGTTTAGTATACATCAACTCATAACAGAAGTTAGGTAGATAAATGTGACGAATATTAGGTGTAAATCAAGATTGTTTGTGAATTTTTTATGATAAAGTGTTGTAAAATCGTCACAAATTAAGACTGATTATAAAAGAATTATCAGTGAGTAATTGTTACAATTAACAACAATTATTCCGTCATAATAAATGACGAAATGGAAACGATATGTCAGTCATACACTATGACGGTTTTGTTATGTTAGTATTGGTCGGTAATTATGACGATTCTGATACTTTTGTGTATTGTCACAACTTGTGATAAAGTATTGACCATAAAATTAGTCACAACTTTTTGTAACGTTTATGTTACAAATAAAGATTTGTGACTAAGGTATTGCAACCGTTTATAAATAGTTACAAATAAGTCACAATAATCATATTGTGACTACAATTTTTATATTATGATGAAAATTTTCGTCATAATGCAAGTATTTTCTTGTAGTGATCCTCAAATCGATCCATATGATCCATAAGGTGCTCATGTCATAACCCATGGTAAGGTGTCTGCGCTACAAGTCCGAAGAAGGTGGGCTTTATTTCAAAATACTTCCTTTGAAAAGCTGGAGGGCGAATGGCGAATATGTTGGCGTAGAACTGGTCTAGAAAGTTGTAGTCAGCCAGTGTTCTCTGAGCAGCTTGGGCATTAGCTTCAGATTGAGCTCTTGCAACGTCAGCTTCTACTTCTGCATCAGGGATTACAGCCCCATGATCGTCTATCTTTTGTCTTGATGCATTACACAGATAGCCGTCTTGGTTATGCAGGTTCCCATCCTCACCCCGAGTCAATATCAACGTCGCAACCATATGAAATCCTTGGATTCTGTTGATCGATGCGGTTATTATGCTGTCGATCGTCGGTATGTCATCAGTTTTGGTTGATGCTCGAGTTCTGATGTCGGTGAATGCTGTTCGTAAAGATGTTTTGGTCGACACAGAGTTAGTGATGTCGATCGATGTTTGTTGTCTTTTTTTGCGGATCGTACGTTCGATTCTATCGGGGTCAGAGAATAGTAGTTCTTGTCCTTTATTGCTCTGGTGTGTCTTTGCATGCACCTGAAAAACAAGGAAAAGAAAAATTTAGTAACTTGAATGTAGTAACAAACATAGACTAAATCCTTGAAATTAAATATAATGGCGATCAATGCTCCTTGGAAACGGCGCCAAATTTGACATGCGTGTTTTAGTTGTTCTAGCAGTGGTATAAATATACTAAACAAATCACTATTAAATTAACCCTAGTCTTTAACACACAAATATTACTCTTGCCAAAAAAGATCAGATGTAGTACGTAAGGATCAAATCCACAGAGAGCAATGACACAATAGATTTCTTATTTTTTAAGATTAAACTAGGTGAATATATATATTGGCGGCAAACAATCAGTTAAGAAAATATTCATTTTCAAGAAGTAGAGATACAATATGAAAATATGCTAATAATGCAAATATGGAAATAATGCAAATATGAAAATTTCTAATAAACTAACTTGATGTAAATGTTAGTATGCTAGATCAGGGTTTTAAGCTTAATGGATTATATTGGATATGAAGCACAAATATGTAAATATACTTGGACTCAAATATTAACTATTTTGACCATTTTAACTCCAACTCTCGTATGCGAGCAAAAGGAAAGACCATCGATCGACAGCTAAGGCCTGATGTCGATCGGTGGTGAAATCAGAAAGAAGCGTGAACGAGATTTGATAAGTCCACCAGACTTATTAGACCAGCTCTCGCATGAGCCTAACAGCCTAGTTTAATATAATATGTTCTGGCACAGAACCTACTCTCGTAGTCGTCCATATCCTACTTTCGAGATCCTAGTTAGTTACTCTAGAATGCAAGAATTAAGCACAACTTGGATATTAACTTAGCTAGCAATCTTACTTTTGGGCTAATCCATGATTGCTATCATTCAACCCTAAATCTAGTTGATGACTACTCAGGCATAATCAAAGATTGAACAATAATCTGAATAAAATGCATAGAAATACTTGGGTTCCAATACAAATCCCTCTAAGGAGCTATGAATCTTTTTCCCTAAAAACATATAACTATTAAGCTATGTGAACTGTGTCAAGCCTTGACTAAGCTTGTACTTGCACACTATGCATGCTCTCAATAGATGAGCATAAATATAAAAACCCTAAAATTTAGGTCAAAACTCGTCCATAGTATTCTTGTCTTTTGTCTTCTAAACTTGGGCTTTTGAGTCGGTTGTCTGCGAGTTGGGCGTCAATCTATGGCAAGTGTACAACATCGATCGACCTTGTTCTTTCATCATCGGTCGATTCTAAGGTTGTGTCGTCGATCGATGACAGACTTGTACTTCGACTCCTCAAATAGTCAGCTATGGATTCTTCTACTCTAAATGTTCAAAAAGCTCCAAGTATCACTATTTATCTCCAAAACATCCCTGAAACAGTAAATACTCTAAAACATATCCTAGACACACATAATAGACCCTAAATAGAGCCAAGAACATGGCCTAAAACTGATAATAAATAGGCTATATCACAGCTCCTCATTGCCTCATAACCTCTGGTTTTCTCATTCCTTATAACCTCTCAAGTAACCTCCATTGAATGCATTCCCCTTTGTAGGTTCTCAATATCTTCCTTCATCAGGCTCTGAGAAAAAGCAATTTCATCGAACCTATCTTCCAATTGTATTTCTGCTGCGGTCTTATGTATGTTGGCTTCAGTGTCGATCGATGGCATGATGTTGCTATCGATCAATGCCAATCCATCTGCCCTAATCGCATGTTGTCTCTGAACAGTATCTAAATCTTGCTTCATCTTATCCATGCGTGTAGTCAAACCGGTGAGGCAGTTTTTATAGGATAGTAGACATCATCCAGCCTCTTGTTGAAATCATCCAGTGATATCTCTTGAGCTTTGTAGATATCAAGCACATTATCATCAATCTCTACTCTGCTGTATATCCTTTGATTCTTCATAGACATAGCGATCTTTGCTGCATGTTCTGGTTAACATATTACGCTCTGCTCATACATATTAGCTCTCTCAAGAACTGCTCTGATGTCTTCATCTTGCACATTCTCTATTCTTTAGTCTGTAGCCCGTCCATTACCATTCTAATCTATGTAGATGACATACTCATCTTAATTTACACAATGGAAAGTCTTTTGCCCTTATCATCAAAAGCTCTCTTACCTTGCTCGAAACGCCAGTCGATCGATGGTGGTTTGATCCAATCGGTCGATTGTGGACTTCCTGAATTATAGGCATTGGAGGGACGAAGTTTGTGTACCTCCGGAAAGGTGTTGTCGATCGATGCTCGATGGATGTTGTCGATCGATCTAGGATGCTTGGAAGTGTATGGAACATTACGGATCAGATCATTTCTCAATGTCGAACGGCGCTGTAAGATGCGCGTCGATCGATGACTGCTGCTGTTGTCCAAATAAATTACCCGATCCATTAGCCATAATAAGGGCATCTTCTACATCCTCCTTAGATATATGTAGGATTATCCCATAAAGAGCATGTGCACGTCCCTCTGGGTCTCTGAAAATTCCAAATTCATCCGGTCTAAGATGACCAATGTATGTATCTTTTGCTCCAAGTTCGTGTTCTGGTTCGCGTCGGATGTCGTTCGATGGCCAGGAGTTGTCGTCGTTTGATGCTCGATTATCCACTATCGCGTTCATCACCGAGCCAACGTCTTCTGATGCTAGGCCGCAATATTCAATTAGCTCTTCCTCTCTGTAATCTTCATCGTATCCTTCATAAGCTTCACCGTATCCTCGACATGCTGGACGTGTGTCGATCGATGGTGTATGGTGACCGTCGATCGATGATCGATAACCAGATTGTTGCCCAAAAAGCTTTTCAGCTCCATTAGCCAATGCAAGTATATCCGCTACATCTTCTCCCGTGACATTTAGTATTCTGCCATCCATAGCTCTTGCGTGACCGTATGGATCTCTCATGATATCGAACTCATCTGGTTGTAGATAACCATATTGCTTCTCGCGTTCTGCAGCTGAATCTAGTTCGGACTCTGCTTCTAGATCAATATCAATCGATGGCATAAGATTACCGTCGATCGATGTCGATTTGCCGAGTCGATGGGAAATTTGAAAAACACCAGCCTCTTCCATAACAATATCACGGTACTTGAATATCTCTTCTTCTCTGTAATCTTCGTCGTACTCGAGGTAGGCTGGGTTGTAACCACCATATGCGTGGCAGTTGTTAATCGGTTCTAGAGTAGGGTTCTCGATAGATAAAGATGGGTAGGTGTAGACCGACTGATGAACTGCAAACGCGTCGATCGGTTGTCTGGGATGGGTATCGATCGATGCTCCATCTTCCGACTCTTCAGTGAACTCATAATCGTAGAAGCATGTGGCCACAAGTTCTGCATCATTACACAATTCAATCAGAGTAGGCTTGCTCTTATTCTTCTTGATCAATTAGAGATAGATACAACTTGTTTAATATCATATCGCAAATAGCTCCCACGGTAGCCGTGAATGCTCTCCCAAGTAGCAGTGAAGAGTTCCAATCGATCCTGATGTCCATCACGTGGAAGTCTATTGGGACTAGGGTGTTGTTAATCTGTATTGAAACATATTTTACCATCCCTCTTGAGTTCACTTTTGAGCTGTCTACAAATGTGAAAGAATTATTGGAGGGTTAACTTTCAGGTTCAGCTCCTCTGCCATAGTTTTTGGCATATTGCTCATTGATGATCCAGTATCAAAGAAGGCATTGAGGTATTTGTTGCCCTTGATGAAACATGGAACCACGAACTTCCCAGATCACTTTTCTTTTTCAGATAAGTTCTTTGTTTCATCTTCTCTCTGAGATGATTGAACATAATCTCGATATCATCGTCTGTCTTCCTTGTTTCCCTGGAAAAAAATCCACAACCTGTGAGTATAATAAGCTACATAAAAAGGAGCATCTAAAGGAATTTTGAAAACTCTTTTGACAAAGTTATCCATCTCTTTTTCATTATCTTTTATGCGTTGATGTTTGGGGATCTTTTGCTTCCTCTTGGAGTGTCCCTCATCTTTTCTATCAAGATCTATAACTTCAGACATGTCAGTATTCTGTTTTGAAACTGTTATGGTTAGTCGCACAATTAAATTCAAAGTGATGCTTGGGAGTTGAACCGGCTTTCTCATATGTCAATCGATGCTCAGGTCGCATTATCGATCGACACTTTTATCTCTCTATCGATTGATTGTCTCGTGACGGTGTTGATCGACGCTAGTCGATTCAACTGAAACTACTGATACTGCAGGAATCGCTGTTGATTGATGCTCGTTGCTAGGTGTCGATCGACACCAATGCGAACTGCCGAATGTCATGGAAATTTCCACACGAAAATCTCCTTCTTGGAACTTTTCCCTCTTAACTTCGTGCAAAAAAATCATCGCCAATCAACGCATTGAAGTGGTGTTTTTGTCCATCCTCTATTCTTGATCAGGCTCTCATGCATCCTAATGGTTTCACTTGTTTGCAGCACCTGATTCTCCAGCTTCTTCACATGGCCGTTGAGATTTTCGATCTTGGTGTTGAGGTTGAGGTATAGCACATCTATCTTTCCATTGAAATCCACAGTCATCTTTGGCTGCCCCTGTAAAAATCTATCAACCATTGCTCCGATCTTGCTTTCTTGAGTTTCTGGAGGAGGATTCTGGTAGTAAGAAGATCCATAAGTTCTGTTGTTGTTGAAGGGTTTTCGCTGTGACCCCTGATTAAAGTTACTCCTTTGACCATTCCCATAGGAATTCCTATTGAAACCTGGATACCCTTGTCTCTGGAAACCATTCTCATCAATGTAGTTCACATCCTCTTCTTCAATCTCATCATCTCCAGATTCTATTGTTTTTACTTCTGCAAAAGTGACCTGCTTCCTGAGGAATTTCTGAACACTATCCAGTTTTTCCCTGACCTCTTCAATCTGCACCTTCTCAAAGCTGGAGTTGATTTCTTCCTTTCAAAGTCTGTGTTCTTGGTGCTGCTACTAGATGCCAGATTCTCAATCAATCTTGTACCTTTTTCAAGATTCTGAGTGCTGAAATTTCCCTCACTAGCTGTGTCCTAAGCTATCTGATACTGTAATCCAATACGTCTAAAGAAAGTTTTGAGAAGTTTCACTTCGTTGAACCCGTGATGTGGATAATCTCTCTAGTATGATTTGAATCTGATCCGGGAGTTTCTGAAGGGTCTTGTGAAAAAGTAGCAATCTTGCTCCTCAGATCTTCGGCTCTTGCGTCATCAAAGAAATTACGCAATAAAGCGTTCTTGATGTCAGTCTAGTATGTTAGGGATCGTGGTGGTAATTGCTTAAGCCAATATGAAGCTTCTCCAGTGAGTGAGTACTTGAAAAGCTTACAAAAGAGATAGTCTTCATGGACTCCATTAGCTTTGATAGCATTCACTAGATCCTCAAATCTGTCTAAATGTTCCATAGGGTGCTCATGTCGCAACCCATGGTAAGGTGTTTGTGGTACAAGTCCAAAGAAAGCGGGCTCGATTTCAAAATCGTTTCTCTGAAAAGTTGGAGGATGAATGGCGGATATGTTGGCGTACAACTGGTTTGGACGGTTGTAGCCAGCCAGTGTTCTCTGAGAAGCTTGGGCATTAGCTTTAGGTTGAGGTGCTGCAGCGTCTGCTTTTGCTTATGTATCAAAGATTATGGTCCCCTGATCGTCAATCTTTTGACCTGCTTCATTACGCAGATGACCGTCGAGGTCATGCAGGTTTTCATTCTCATCCCGAGTCAATATTAAAGTCGCAACCATCTAAACTCGCCTGCTTCTGTCGATTGATGCGGGTAAGTTTTTGTCGATCGGTGATATGTGATCAGTGTCGATCGATGATCGAGTTCTGATGTCGGTCGATGATGTCCGTAAAGAAGTGTCGGTCGACACAGTATAGGTGATGTCGATTGATGCTTCTCATCTTTCTTTGCGGATCGTATGTTCAAGTTTGTTGGGGTTAGAGAATAGTAGTTCTTGTCCTTTATTGCTCCCCGTGCTTCCTTGCATGCACTTGAAAAACAAAAGAAAAAAAAATTAGTAACTTGAAAAGTAGTAACAAACCTAGACTAAATCCTAGAAATTAAATCTAATGACGATCAATGCTTCCCGACAACGGCGCCAAGTTTGACATGTGGTTGTTTTATTGTTCTAGCAGGGTATGCATATCCTAAACAATTAACTATCAAATTAACCCTAATCTTAACACACAAATAATACTCTTGCCAAAAGAGATCAAATGTTGTACTTAGGGATGAAATCCCCAGAGAGAAATGACACACAACAGATATCTTATTTCTAAAGAATAAGCTAGGTGAATATATATATATATATATTAGTGGTGAACAATTAATTTTAATTAAGGAAATATTTCTTACCAAGACGTAAGGATGCGATATGGAAATATGCTTAATAATGCAAATATGGAAATATGCTAATAAACTAACAAGATGCAAATGTAAATATGCTAGATCTAGGGTTTCAAGCCTAATGGATTATAGAGAATAGGAAGCGAGAACATGTAAATATTCTAAAACTCAAATATTAACTTTTCTGATATTTTTAACTCCATCTCTCGTATGCGAGCAAAAGGAAAGACCATCGATCGACGAGTAAGGCCTGATGTCGATCGACGGTGAAATCAGAAGGAAATGTGAACGAGATTTGATAAGTCCACCAGACTTATTAGACCAGCTCTCGCATGCGCCTAACAACCTAGTTCAATGGAGTCTATTATGGCACATAACCTACTCTTGTAGTCGTCCATTTCCTACTTTCGAGATCCTAGTTAGCTACTCTAGAATGCAAGCATGAATCACAACTCTATTAATGGATATTAAATTAACCTAGCAATCCTACTTTTGGGTTAAACCATGATTGCTATCATTCAACCCTAAATCTAGTTGATAACTACTTAGACATAGTTAAAGAAAAGACAATAGTCTGAATATAATGCATAGATAGAATATTGGGATTCCAATACAAATCTTCCTAAGAAGTTATGAATTTTCTCCCCTAAAAACCCTGAAACTATAATAGAAAACCAAAACTCCTTGGGCACAAAACTCTGCACTCCATGCACAGAGGCACGTCTCTCTTCTCACCTTAATACATAAGGCATAAATATAAAAACCTTAAAACTTAGGTTAATACTCGTCCATGGCATTTTTGTCATTTGTCTCTAATTTGGGCTTTGAATCGGCTGTCTGCGATTTGGACGTCGATCGATTGCAAGTGTGCATCATCGATCGACCTTGGTCTTTTAACATCGGTCGACACAAAGGTTTTGTCGTCAATCGATGACTATCTTATACTCTGACTACTTAAATGATCAGCTACGGATTCTTCTCCTCTAAATGCTCCAAAAACTCCAAGTATCTCTAAATTTTCATTGACCTATAAATACTCCAAAATATAGCCTAGACACACATAATATATCCAAAGTAGAGCCTATAACGTGGCCGAAAACTGATAATAAATAGAGTATATCATACGTTATGGTCCATGTGAATGAAGATCGCTCTTTAGGTGAACAAAGTATGGGAAACCATAGATCCTGGGAATAAATACGAAGACAAGAACAATATGGAAATCACTTTATTGTTTCAATCCATACTAGAAGCCTTGATTTTGCAAGTAGGAGATGTTTCTGGGAAGACTTTCGGAAATTTCCTCTAAGTCAGCAGCTTTCGGTGAAACCATTGACGAACCAAAGCTCGTGAGGAAATTTCTGAAAAGCTTGCCGCGAAAGAGATACATTCATATCTTTGCAGATCTTGAAGAGGTTCTCGATATCAACAGAACAAGCATTGAAGATATTGTTGGAATGTTGAAAGCCTATGAAGAATGAATTGGTGAAGAGGAATAACAACAACAAGATGATCAGAGTAAACTGATGTATGCCAATTCGAAACCACAATAAACTCATCAAGAAAATTATGGAGGAAGTAGAGAAAGAGGACAACGAGGTCAATCTTATGATGCACGAGGTCGAGGCCGTGTATGGATCATACGGACACGAACGAGATAAGTCTAAGATAACATGTTATTAATGTGATAAATTGGGTCATTATGCTTCTAATTGTCCTGATAGATTGCTTAAACTCCAAGAAACAATGGAGAAGAATGATGATGAGAAGAAACCAACGGATAACTTGATGATGCACGAGGTGGTGTATCTAAATGAGCTTAAAGTTAAACTGAGTGTGTTCAAAGCTGATCTAGACACAAACAATATGTGGTCTCTTGATAATGAAGCTAGCAACCATATGAGTGGAACTCGTTCGTTCTTCATACATCTTGATGAAAATATTACGTGAAAGATGAGGTTTGGAGATGATTCTCGGATATATATAAAAGGAAAAGGTTCAATTCGGTTTTTGTTTAAGAATGGTGAAAAGAAAGTTCTAAACAATGTATATTTTATCCCTGATTTGAAAATAAACATCATAAGTCTTGGTCAAGTCACTCAAGCAGGATGTGAAGTTTGAATGAAAGACGATTTCTTGACTTTACATAAACAAAACGGCCAACTCTTGCTTGTAATAAAGTACAATAATTGTCTTTACAAGGTAGTCATAGAAGTCGACTACATCAAGTGTCTACAATTGATGTCTTCAACCAAATAAACCAAGTGGCATGCAAGTTTGGGACATGTCAGTTTAGAGACTATGAAGATGATGATTAACAAAGATCTAGTAACATGCATACCAAATATGGCGATAGAAAAGGAAATGCACATGTCATGTCTATTTGAAAAACAAACAAGACAGTCCTTTCCGGAAGAACATCATACAAAGCCAACAAAGTCCTCGAGCTATTACATGGAAAACTATGCGGGCCTATAACACCTCCTACACCAGAACATAAGAAGTATATCTTCATAATCATCAATGATTACTCTCGTTACATGTGGACGGTATTGCTAAGAGAGAAAAGTGAAGCAATTGACAAATTCAAGAATTTGAAAACGTTGGTAGAAAAGGATACTGATGATATGATCAAGACTTTCATACATATAGAGGTGGAGAGTTTGTTTCTCATGAGTTTCAAATTTTTCACGGTCTCATGAGATACTTAACCGCGCCCTATTCACCTCAACAGAACATAGTTGTTGCTAGAAGGAATAGAACATTGTTGGAGATGACTAGGAGTATCTTGAAACACATGAGTGTGCCAAACTATTTGTGGGGAGAAGCGGTGAGACATGCCACCTACTTGATTAACAAAGTTGGAACAAGGTCATTAGTTGCTCAGACTCCATATGAGGTTCTTAAGGAAAAGAAACCAAACCTTGATCATCTTCGGGTCTTCAGCTGTGTCGGCCATGAGAGAACAGAGGTTGTTGGAAGAAAGAAGCTGGACGATAGATCAAGAATCTTGGTACATCTTGGAACAGAACCTGGATCGAAAGCGTATCATTTATTGGATCTAATCAGCCGAAGAATAATCATCAGCAGGGATGTGATATTTGATGAAAATTAAAGTTGGAACTGGAGTAATATAGGAGAAGAAAATGATAGAGAACCTGGAATGTTCAAGTTAAAGTTCAGAATGTTTGGTATCTAAGGCGTGAGAGAAGATGGAGAGAGTATCGAAGCACATGATACTGATCCTATCACTTGAGATATGAGTGATAACAACTCACTTGATGAGATTGACGACAACAAAGATGATAGTGATGAAAGTGAGACTATGGATGTTTTTCCATTCGATGAAGAAGAGGAATAAGAGCATGAAGATCAAACCAATACAAGGCGGTCAACGAGAACACGTAAGAGACCCGAATACTTGAGTGATTACATGTGTCTTGCAGAAGTAAAATCAGAATGCCTATTGATGATAATGAATGAACAGCCTTGGGACTTCAGTGAGGAAAAAGATTCAAAAGAATGGGTAATAGCGTGTCGGGATGAGATCATTTCCACTGAAAGAAACAAATGTTGTGTTCTAGTCTATCTACGAGTGCAGTTAAACCAATTGGACTGAAGTGGGTTTTCAAGATCAAACATAATACTGATGGAAGTATCAATAAATACATAGCAATATTTGTTGTGAAGGATTATGTACAAAATCATGGTGCTGACTTTGATTAGTTTCTGCAGCTATTACACACATTGAGACAATATGATTCATCATTACTCTAGCCGCTTTAAATAAGTGGGAAGTACATCATTTCGACGTTAAAATTGTGTTTCTTCATGGCGATATGAAAGAAGAAGTCTATACCTCTCAACCATAACGATTTGTAGTTAAAGGAAGTGAAGAGAAGGTATATAAGCTTCATAAAGCACTTTATGGGCTAAAACAAGCCTCACGGGCATGGAATAACAAGTTGAATAAAGTTTTCAAAGAGTTGAAGTTTAAGTGTTGAAAGGAGGCATCACTATTTAGAAAGAAAGAGAAAGATCATCTCCTTGTCGTGGCTGTATACGTGGATGATATTGTGGTCATAGGCTTAGACATGAGGATGATACACGATTTTAAACTAGAAATGGCTACAAAGTTTGAGATGAGTGATATTCATTGATTAACTTACTACCTTGGCATAGAAGTGTCTTAACACAAAGATGGTATAACACTAATGCAAAATAGATATGCTTTAAGGATCCTCGAAGAAGCCAGAATGGATAAGAGTAATACGTGCCAAGTACCTATGGATCAAAACATAAAGCTGGAAAAAGGACATAAAGAAAGATGCATCATAGAGAAGGATTATAGACGAAGCATTGGATATCTTTGATACCTACTCCATACTTGACCAGATCTTGCGTTTTGGTGTTGGTGTTCTTAGTCGTTATATGCAAGAGCCAAAGGAATCACATGGGGCAACATTAAAACATGAGATATCACTTTATACGCAAGTGTGTAGAGACTGAGCAAGTGGAAGTCGAGCATGTTCCACGAAGCTAACAGAAGGCTGATATTCTGAAAAATCACTTGGAAGAATCATGTTCAAAGAGATGAGTAGTCTTATGGGACTTCAGGATGTGAGAGGAAAAGATATTAAGTTTAAGGGGGAGAATGTTGGTGTAAGCTTGAAATAACTTGTTTCTCAAGTTAAGTTGGTGATTCTCCCGTGCTCATGCAAAGATATAAATATTTTAAAAATAAATAAATATATCTACAATTAATTAGTTTTACTGTTAATTTAGATAATCATAAAACTTATATGAATAAGTTATAAAAATATTATATTTTTGTAATTAGATATGTGATTTTGTATATGTAATAACTAGTCGGTTTAATTATCACTTGAGTATATTAGATTTCATCTACTTCTTTGAATTTCAATTATAATATTTTTTATTTAAGTATATTAATATTTTGATAATTTTTTATTCTAAATTTATGTTGGTTGCTTTCTTAAATATATAAATATATTTTACTGAGATTTTGTATAACATAAATTGTTTTTTTTTGAGAAATAATAGACAAAATACACTTTACATTGATTAAAAATTACATTAAGGAATATAAAGATAATATTTTGGATATCATGCATATATATTTTACAAAATATGTATTTTTTTAATTAGTTAATATTGAATTTTTATCTTAATATGTTTTGAGGTATCTATAATTTACATGTATAAAAATTAATAAGATGTTAATATGGAATAATATTGTTTGCTCTATTAGTTTCTTAATACCAAGATTATTATTGTTAACTTTCCGTTTTTATGAAATCAAATTTTATGTAAATTAAAAAAATTGTTTTAAAAATTGAAAGTTTTCCTTTTTATTATATATGTTACTCGAAAAATAAAAAAGGAAAATGAATTAAAAATCTAATTAACAGAGACTACCAAATAAAAAAATAAAAATAAATTTAACAATGATAATTAGCTGCAATATTTTAAATTCATTAAGGGTACCTCTGTAATCAACTATCATGAGAACTAACGTGTGAGCGACACATAAAAAACTATTTTCTCAAATAATATTATAGAGATTTAGGAAATATTTAAATTTAAACGATTTAGGAAATATTTAAATTTAAACGATTTAGGAAATTATAAAAATATGTATTACTTATTGAGGTTAGGAGTTATCAAATTCTCTATATTTTGTGGGCACAAAAACATCACATGAACCAGAGGCCAACCGGATGCACAAATCAGCCAAAGGACCAATTAGGATATGTGCTTAGTCAACACGTCGTATTTTACCAACCATGAAGATTTTTTCCATGAAACCAGTTTCATGCATTCTACACTCAACAAGGAGTGGAGCCCAATTGGAATCATCTTCGAGTCTACGTTTCCTAGGAATATATGATATTTTCGAACCGGAGGTTTCTCAGACCGTCTATGTGTGAGTACTAGGCTTAAGATTTAGAAGTTGATTCCAGCCCAAGGAAGAACCTTCCTGAACCAAAATTGATCATAGAATTTAATATGAATCTCTTAACTTTCTAAAAAGACAATAATTAAGAGAAACAGCCATGGGAATATAAAGTTATGGTTCATTCCCCAAGACCAGCCAAACCAGTTCTACACTTGCCTAAATTGGAGGATCCGGGGTTTATCATCCAACCAAACCAAATTATTGAAACCAAGCGACTTTGTAAAGCTTTTAGAGGCAATCTAAAACATCCTAATGAGCACCAAACCAGGATCAGGCGGATCCTTGAAAAAGAAATTATTAAACCAAAGTGGAGCTGATTATGAAAAGAGTGGACAATCTTTCGGTTTAATCAAATCCCTACCAAGTTACTCTGACCAGAAGACTTTCTATAGAAGCCACTACATCCAGAAGATCAATCTAACCATACAGGACATGTTGCCTTCATCTTACTATGGACTAGCATGCATGGGATCAAGAGGATCAACAAATGCTTCAACTTGCTTTACATGGAGCCTCTTGCAATAAAGCTCCAACATCTCTTTTCCTATCAGACTATGCACGATTTAAGCACATTAAATCGGTCAAGAAGTTTTCCAAGAAGCTCTCTTATCGCCTAAAACTGTACAGGTTCAATAAATATCTAGTTTCTCACTTGGAGCCAAAATTTCACAAAAGGCTCCAACGACTAGTTTTTGATTTCTTGTTTTTTATTTGTTTCATTATTTCTTTATTTGTGAACGTTTAGAATCTTGTCTCTGAGAATTATCTAATATCATGGTAGACCATTGTACAAAACACCTTTCAATCAGTAAAATAGTATGCAAAGCATTTTTCTTTTCAAAGAGTGTTCTTTAGATTCTAAGTTGTGAGAAGCATTAGAAGTCTACTAAGCTTGTGGTTCATAGGTTTTCTGTGTGATTCAGGAGCTTTGAGACACATATTGAGAGAGAGTCAATTAGCACCCACGGATTGAGAGAGTCAATCATCATCTATCCATTATCAAACATCTATCCATCAGTCATCCCATCCCTTTATTTGTTTAGTTCGTTCTTGATGCGCCCCTAGGATGCTCTTTGGTTGATGGGGATGGATAGATCCTTGCAAGAACGAATCAGGGACTCAAGTTCTTCAAGGTTGTGGATTGAATGGTGACACAAGAGGGATGGATGAACTCTTGATATTCCTAGATGAACAACCGGATATGACACACTGATTTAGACACCCTTAGGTCTCTGGATATTACACACCAGAACTCGACACACTTTCTAAGAGA